>JAZHYW010000769.1:0-83584 GCA_037355805.1 Ixodes ricinus | reverse complement strand
TCTACTATCCCCTCCAATCTTTCACTTTTACCTTTCCTGTTTCTCTTACTTCTCTCTCACTTATCTTACTCCCTTTTCACCCCTCTTTGGCGGCAAGGGCTAACCTTGGGTGGCGATGGACCTCTGTCTTGATCCACACTTGGGTATAGTTTCCCGGCAGCACTGTTAGCGTAACGTCTCCAGCCAAGCCCTTCTTGTTATGGTGCGTTACCTAACCCCTTGTTGGGCTCGGTGGTGGGCGGTGCACCGCGGATTCTGAACACTCTTTGCCCTCCTATGGCGCCCCACCCCTCTAAACCCCGTTCAGGGCACGCCTTTAAAAGGCGCTGCCTTGAACACAAAACCATTGACAAAGATCCCGAGATAGAATCTTTCACAAAGTTTTTTGTTGTTCACTCTCTTGATGAACAAAAGCCAGTTGCGAAGATGTCGCCTTTCATTGTAGCCAAAGTTCTAGAGCACCTTGTAGGGTTTTCCTACAAGGCAAAAAAACTGTACTCTGGAGACCTCCTTGTGGAGGTAAACACCAAAAAACAAAGCGAAGCACTCCTCAACCTGACCACCATTGTTGACGCAAAGGTGTCGGTGAGTCCTCACCGCACACTTAACACCATTCGTGGAGTCCTCTCTGAGGACGACTTTTTGGACACCAGTGAAGAAGAACTCCTCGAGGGACTCAAAAGTTCCGGCGTTGTCGCTGTTAAACGCATCATGTTCCGAAAAAATGGTGAACAAATTCCTTCTAAACATGTTATTCTGACCTTTGAAAAACACACACTCCCAGAGACCGTCAAGGCAGGATACCTGAACTGCCGCGTTCGCCCTTACGTCCCCAACCCCCAGCGGTGCTTCCGTTGCCAACGTTTTGGTCACGGAGCACGCAGCTGCCGAGGGAAGGAGACGTGTGCAAAGTGTGGCAGTCAGGGTCATGTTTCCGACATTTGTGAGGAGGCTGTGGCCCACTGTGTTAATTGCGGTGGACCACACCCCGCTTATTATCGTACCTGCCCCTCGTGGAAACAAGAAAAAGACACCCTTACCATCAAAGTGAAAGAGAACATTTCCTATTCCGAAGCTAAAAAACGATTCTCCTTCGTGTCAAAGGGGAGTTTTGCCGACGTGGTGCGCAGGGGCCCTGCACCACGCTCGGAGTCGAGGGCCACCCAGGTCTCTCCCGAGATCTTGGCGGCCGACTTCAGGGCCCCAGCTCCCCAACAGGGGCAGCGGCAGCTTCCCCAGTCCCTGGGGGTAGCACGCGTGCTGCTCCCCCATCCAAGGACAGGCCGGCAGCAGCCGCGCCTTCCCCTCTCCTAGGTCCCCTCCTAGGGAGAGGGAGCGAGTTTCTCGCTCTTGCTCGCTGGAGAGGACCCCCTACCAAGGGAGCAGCATGGAGCCCATGCAGCTCCAGTGAAAGGAGGGGACAAGACGAACTCGGGTGAGCCCTTGCCCAGTTCGTCCACCGCTCCTCCAGCCGGCCGTGGCCGGGGCTTGCCCCCCGTGGGCCAGGCCGGACAAGCTCCGCATCGACTCCAATGGACACTTCTCAGGAGGGGGAGATGCCAACAGATGTTGACACTCTGTCCACTCCTGGGTCTGACCAGGATGGCATGGAATGGGAGACGCCCTCCCGCAAAGCCAAAAAGAAACAGCCTGTAGTGCCGCCCAAATGATGACCCCGTCAGTAGCCGTATTGTGGCCATATCTTCTTAATTTCCGTTGGCTCTCCATGGTTTTATTTATTTTACTATGTTTCACTCATTATATATTTACATATTTACACACTTTTTAATAGATGACTAAGTTACATTTTATGCAGTGGAACTGCCGCGGTATTTTAAGAAATATTGATGATGTTAACTATTTCATGGATGAGCTTCGGCCCATCGCTCTTGCTTTGCAAGAAACCCACCTTCAATCAAATTCTTTTAACATTTTAAGACATCATCAGGTTTTTAGGAAAGACCGTCCCGCTTCTCCTTCTGGTGGTGTTGCAGTGGTTGTGCAGAGTGGAGTCGCTTGCTCTCAAGTTCCACTCTGCACGCCACTGGAAGCTGTTGCAGTGCGTCTCCTCGTGGACCGCCTTGTAACAGTTGTCTCTTTATACTTGCCACCAAATGTTCCTTTGAATCTTCAAGAGCTGCAGGGACTTGTAGGACAGCTTCCTCATCCTTTTTTAATTTTAGGTGATTTTAACGCTCATCATCCTATGTGGGGTAGTACCCGTCAGGACCCCCGTGGTGGTGTAATTGAACGTCTTTTATTGTCTTCTGGGCTGTGCCTTCTTAACGGGAGAGAGCCAACTTTTTTTAGTGCGGCACACAACTCATTCACATCTATTGATCTTTCTATCGCTTCACCTTCATTACTTCCTTGCTTTTCCTGGAAGGTTCTTCATAACCCCTTTGGAAGTGATCACTATCCAGTTATTTTAGAAAGTACCGTTCCATTGCCTAATCTTTTAAAGCGGGTCCCTAGGTGGAAGTTAGACAAGGCTGACTGGACGCTTTTTAATCTTCACTCCACTTTAGATCCTTCGATTCTTTCTTCTATGTCCCCTGAAAACGCTACACTTCATGTCACTGAGCAAATACTAAGGGCTGCTCAGCAGTCCATTCCACAAACATCTGGTAATATACCCAAAAAATGTAAACCTTGGTGGAATAAGGAGTGTGCCACAACCCGGGCGGACCAAAATAGGGCGTGGGGCAGATTTCGCAGATACCCCACTTCAAGCAACCTTGTTGAGTTCAAGCGACGAAAAGCCAAGGCTCGTCGGACTAGAAAGCAAGCAAAGCGCAAGTCGTGGATAAAGTATCTCTCTTCTCTAACTAGCTTTGTCCCAGCCAAAGAGGCCTGGGACAGATATCGGAAAGTAAATGGAGATTATAGGTGCTTTGCTATTCCAACATTTAACGCTCCTTCTTCATCACTAAGAGACATTGGTAATATACTCGGGGAACACTTTTATAATTCATCTAGTTCGGCCAACTACAGTGCTAACTTTGTACAGTTGAAAGCTCGTGCCGAGCGACAAAAGCTTGTTATGTCGGGAGGAAATTCAGCATCTTATAACCAACCTTTTACGCGATGCGAGCTTGAGATGGCCCTTAATGTAACTAAGCTCTCTGCCCCTGGGCCCGATAGAATTCACTATGAAATGCTTCGCCACCTTTCTTCGGAATCCCTTGAAAACCTTCTCCTTTTTTCAATCTTTTGTGGAAAGAAGCATGTTTTCCTCAGGCTTGGAAACATGCACATATCATCCCCCTTCTAAAACCTAATAAAGACCCTCACAACCATCAAGTTATCGCCCAATTGCACTGACGAGCTGCCTCGGGAAAACATTTGAAAGACTCATAAACAGGCGACTGGTATACATGTTAGAAAGCCAGAGGGTCTTTGATAATAATCAGTGTGGGTTCCGCCGAGGTCGATCTACCCTTGACCACTTAGTTCGCCTGGAAACTGTGATACGCGAAGCATTTGTAAACAGGCAGCACTGTGTTGCGGTTTTTTTCGACTTAGAAAGGGCATATGACACAGCGTGGAGGTATGGGATTCTCCGAAACCTGTATGCTTGTAATATACGTGGCCGTATGCTTCGATGCATAAAGGAATATCTGACGGACAGGACTTTTCAAGTTCGTCTTGGTTCAGTCCTATCTGATTCCTTTGTCCAAGAAAATGGAGTCCCTCAAGGGGGTGTTTTAAGTGTGACTTTATTTTTGCTAGCAATGAATTCACTCACACGACTGCTGCCACCTTCAATTACATATTCTCTTTATGCTGATGATATACAGATATCATCGTCCTCTTGTAACCTTTCCAGTTGTGAGCGTCAGTTGCAGTTAGCCATAAACAAACTGTCAAAGTGGGCCGACGAAAATGGGTTCAGGTTCTCTGCTTCAAAAACGGTCTGTGTGCCTTTTTCTTTGCGCCGCGGGTTGTCTTTGGATCCATTCCTGGAATTAAATGGAACCCCTATCCCTGTTAGAAAGGAGCATCGATTTCTTGGTGTAATATATGATAAAAAGCTTAACTTTATTTCCCACCTTAAAGCTCTGAAGCAAAAATGCCTTCAGTCCATAAACCTTTTGAAAGTTTTATCTCACAAGTCTTGGGGGTCTGATAGAAAATGTATCCTGCAGTTATACAATGCCCTTGTACGATCTCGTCTTGACTACGGTGCAGTAGTGTATGGATCGGCTCGGCCCTCTGCCCTTAAAATGTTGGACCCAGTTCACCATCTCGGCTTGCGACTGGCAACAGGAGCTTTCCGGACGTCCCCCGTCCTCAGTTTGTATGCTGAATCCAATGAGATGTCCCTGAACAAACGACGTACATATCTTAGTCTGACATATGCTTACAAGATTCTGGCCGACCCTCAGCATCCGACGTGTACCTGTCCCAGCAAAGAGGCCTGGGACAGATATCGGAACGTAAATGGAGATTATAGGTGCTTTGCTATTCCAACATTTAACGCTCCTTCTTCATCACTAAGAGACATTGGTAATATACTCGGGGAACACTTTTATAATTCATCTAGTTCGGCCAACTACAGTGCTAACTTTGTACAGTTGAAAGCTCGTGCCGAGCGACAAAAGCTTGTTATGTCGGGAGGAAATTCAGCATCTTATAACCAACCTTTTACGCGATGCGAGCTTGAGATGGCCCTTAATGTAACTAAGCTCTCTGCCCCTGGGCCCGATAGAATTCACTATGAAATGCTTCGCCACCTTTCTTCGGAATCCCTTGAAAACCTTCTCCTCTTTTTCAATCTTTTGTTGAAAGAAGCATGTTTTCCTCAGGCTTGGAAACATGCACATATCATCCCCCTTCTAAAACCTAATAAAGACCCCTCACAACCATCAAGTTATCGCCCAATTGCACTGACGAGCTGCCTCGGGAAAACATTTGAAAGACTCATAAACAGGCGACTGGTATACATGTTAGAAAGCCAGAGGGTCTTTGATAATAATCAGTGTGGGTTCCGCCGAGGTCGATCTACCCTTGACCACTTAGTTCGCCTGGAAACTGTGATACGCGAAGCATTTGTAAACAGGCAGCACTGTGTTGCGGTTTTTTTCGACTTAGAAAGGGCATATGACACAGCGTGGAGGTATGGGATTCTCCGAAACCTGTATGCTTGTAATATACGTGGCCGTATGCTTCGATGCATAAAGGAATATCTGACGGACAGGACTTTTCAAGTTCGTCTTGGTTCAGTCCTATCTGATTCCTTTGTCCAAGAAAATGGAGTCCCTCAAGGGGGTGTTTTAAGTGTGACTTTATTTTTGCTAGCAATGAATTCACTCACACGACTGCTGCCACCTTCAATTACATATTCTCTTTATGCTGATGATATACAGATATCATCGTCCTCTTGTAACCTTTCCAGTTGTGAGCGTCAGTTGCAGTTAGCCATAAACAAACTGTCAAAGTGGGCCGATGAAAATGGGTTCAGGTTCTCTGCTTCAAAAACGGTCTGTGTGCCTTTTTCTTTGCGCCGCGGGTTGTCTGTGGATCCATTCCTGGAATTAAATGGAACCCCTATCCCTGTTAGAAAGGAGCATCGATTTCTTGGTGTAATATATGATAAAAAGCTTAACTTTATTTCCCACCTTAAAGCTCTGAAGCAAAAATGCCTTCAGTCCATAAACCTTTTGAAAGTTTTATCTCACAAGTCTTGGGGGTCTGATAGAAAATGTATCCTGCAGTTATACAATGCCCTTGTACGATCTCGTCTTGACTACGGTGCAGTAGTGTATGGATCGGCTCGGCCCTCTGCCCTTAAAATGTTGGACCCAGTTCACCATCTCGGCTTGCGACTGGCAACAGGAGCTTTCCGGACGTCCCCCGTCCTCAGTTTGTATGCTGAACCCAATGAGATGTCCCTGAACAAATGACGTACATATCTTAGTCTAACATATGCTTACAAGATTCTGGCCGACCCTCAGCATCCGACGTACTCTTCACTTACAATGTCAAGGTTCTTCCGCCTTTTTGAAAATAAACCAAGTATTGTGACACCGTTAAGCTTCCGTATTAAACATCTTCGCACTTCGCTGCACCTTTCTCTGGACCAGGTCGACCTCATTCGGAAAGCCAACGGTATTCCACCTTGGAAAACACAGCGGGTTGAAGTGGACTGGTCTCTTGCAAAGTTCAACAAGCACGGCATTTCCCATGCTGTAATTAAGCAAGAGTTTGGTGAACTGCAAAATAAGTATGATGGTTATCTTCATGTTTATACAGATGGTGCCAAGACCTCCTCTTTTGTCGGTTGCGCTGTGTATTCTGACAGCTTTTCCAAGGTTCAACGACTTGATTGTATTGCCAGCATTTTTACTGCGGAGCTCTATGCGGTATCAATGGCGATTGAATGCATTATCAATCGGAAAATACTGAGGGCGGTCCTGTTTGTTGACTCTCAAAGTGTGATTCTTGCAGTCTGCTCTCTTAAAGATACTAAAAATATGCTTGTTCAACAAATTCGATATAAACTTAACTGTGCTTTGCATGGAAGTACAAACATAAAGTTTTGTTGGGTGCCCAGTCACATTGGCATACAAGGCAACGAAGAAGCCGACAAGCTTGCAGGGTCTGCCGGTAACCTTTCACAATCGCTGTCTTGTTTACCCTATCAAGATATTAAGCCCTTGGTGAAGTCCTCGATTCTTCATTCTTGGCAATTGGAATGGGACATGGAGTGCGATAACAAACTCCATGTTACCAAACCTGCTTTGGGAGTTTGGGAAAGCTCTTCATCCAAGAGCCGACTTCATGAAACGTTGTTGTGCCGTCTGAGAATCGGACACTCTTTTATAACCCATAGGTATCTGCTTTCGGGAGGAGATCCTCCAGTCTGCGATCAGTGTGGTGACAGGCTCACTGTTTTGCATATCTTGTGGTTGTGTCCCGGCCTAGAGCCCAAGCGCCGCATTCATTTCCCTGAATTTTTTCAACGTCATATCCCATTTCATCCTGCTCTCCTTCTAGGAGAGAATCCTCTGGTCCCTTTTGAACGAGTAATAGAATTTCTTAGTAGTGTTGACCTTTTACACCGACTCTAGCTTCTTGGTTATCCGTTTGTAAAACCCGTTTTATTGTAGAATGATGTCATCAATTAGTTTGGCGCAGATGGCCTCGTAGCTATTGCGCCATAAACCCCCAAAATCTCTCTCTCTCTTGGCAAACCAACAGTGGAGTTCAAAAAGGCGTTTGAGGCTGTAAATCCTTCGCCTCCAAAGGATTTGCAGCAACGACATTGATTTTGGTCAACAGCTTAAAGGGGCACTCAAGTGGATTCTGAGATCGACTACTTATTGGCACAACTCAATCTACTAGCTTTAAGCATCCTAAAAAGATTTGAAATTGCATTCAAGGGCAGCCGATTTTCCTATTAAAAATCCTGCTCCAATCCTTCAGCTCTCTGACTCGGATTCCGTCTTTGGGTTGTTGTAGTGAGAACAGCGTTTAGTAATTTCTACGTTTTGTGGAAATATTGTAAATATTGGATTTATTCTGTTATTCTTGTGCTAGGAATAATGTTAAAGCAATTAATCATTTAAATACCCAAAACCCATTAAAAGGTCCACAGTTCACTGTTTGACATGACAATTATCTGAGCGAGGAAACGCAGCGAGAACGCACAATTATCAGCACTGATTTTTTCAACAACTACAATATTCTATGTTACCTCTAAGGTTTATGAAAGACCCCGTCTCTAAAGGGACACTGAAATCTCCAAAATATTGTAAAGGGCCTAACTTTTAATGAACAATTCGATGTGAGACACATCTTGAGTTATGAAAGAATTCGAAATTAAGACTTATATCAAGAAATTAAATCCAAAAATAGAGGTTAGTTTCGGTTTTGCTCCAGAATTACGACGTGCCTCCTAGAGTACGTATTACGCTAATCGCCGTTTTTGTTTGCAGTATAGAGAGGTGACCTACGCTCACAGCACCCTAGCTTCCTCGTATTACCAGAAATGATTTGTGTCACTCAGTGAAGCCAGCACACTAGGCAGGCTCAGCAGCGGCACGCATCTCCGACCCTCACTATACCCGCCATTTTGGAAAACGAGTGGCAGCACCTATAGTTAGTTGGAGTCGCGAGTACTAGGATTGTATTGAATTTTTAGAATATCGGTTTTGAATTTGCTGAATTTTCGAAATATTCGTTCATTCATATGTACATAGCAAATTTTATTTTAAACATACCATATTACATTACTATTCAATGAAGGAGCTATGATTAAGCTTTTCGGTGATGGGAAGGTTATTAAGATACCTTAAAAAGGTCACACTTAAAAAATTAACATGCTTTGCGAAAAATCATCGGAGGGACGCAACCTGTTTTCTTCCACCTCTCGCGAATCGCATATTTGACCCCTCATTATTTTTTTACTCCCCAAGATGCTGCACTAGGACTCCACCGTGATGCTCTCTGATGATTTTTGGCAAAGTTTGGCAATGTTTTTATGTGACCTATTTGACATATTTTAATGACCTGGACATGACCAAAAAACTGGAAGTTATCATTTATTTTTATTGAATGCAAATTCAATGTGATAGATTTAAAGGAAAAAAGGCCCGAGGTAAACCTAACCACCTCTTATGAGTTGTGAATGCGAAAGCACGCACACCGCTGTTCGCTCCCTTCTTTAATCTGCGGCGTACAACGCGCTGACCTTGGGCGTGGAACGGTGGAGCCGCTGCCTCGCGGACACGCAGCGCCATCGGGTGAGCGATCGTTCAAACTGTCGTGTGCCTTGCGGCGCGAGGAAGGAACAGACAGCAACGTAGTTCCCAGCAGAACGAACCCCTTGGTTTACTCCATGCGACGTATATATTGCCACTCGCCGTACAACCGATAAGAGGCGAGCGAACGCGGTGATCACTGAAAACGCAACAGTGTGATAACACAGTCAGAATGACACCACACAAACTGACGCGCAGCGGCCAATGGGAGCCTGGTTGACGCGCGCCAGGCAATGGGACCGAAGTGTAAAAGGTGCCGTTGGCTAGCTTTGTGCGAGGTTTCATTAAGGTGCCGTTTTGCATGGTTTCAAAGTTGATGACGTCGGCTCGCTCCATGAGACAGCTAATGCTTTCGCATTAAAATGTAATATATTTTAATGAACGAATATGTTTAGAAAATCTGGCTAATTCGTGACCGATTTTCTAAGAATCCTATCTTTTTATTTGCTCGGTGTTTTTGAGCAGCAACGTATGAGAGCCGCTTATCAGGAAATCTAAACAAGAAATATTATAATTTGTTCCACATGACCGCAATTAAAGCTTGAATTTTGTCAGTTGTTCGTTGTGACCGCTTTCTCGCATAGGTGTTATTCTAGCCAAACATTGTGGCGTGGTATAGTTAATTGCCTAATATTAATACTTTAATTGACACGTAAACTTAAATATAAGCTAAATTGTGCGTAATGCGGAGTAAAGAGTATTTTTCTCCCCAAAGGTGAAAGTTTTATATGCGGTCACATAAACGAAATACTATACATTATGTTTATACTAATAAACCTGTATGCTACGTTGCTATTCATAAGAATAAAACATATAAAAACCTTTTTTTAATTGATTTGAATTTTCTATATTTTCGAAACGTTCGTTCATTCTAATTTTTTAAACTATTTCGCTGATATATAGCTTGATTTCTGCTCATTATAAAGAGTTATTTCTGAGCTTTCTGGGGATGTCAGTCGTTAAGTAATTTAAATAGGTCACGCGTAAATATTCTCCAAACTTTGCTTAAAATTACCGAAGGAAAACAATTCGACGGTTTCTTTTTTACGTTTTTTTAATATTCCAAAATATATACCTTTTTTTCAATTATTTATGCCTAATGAGGCTCAGAGTGCCTTAATACATTTTTTGAAAAATGAAAAAAAAAATAGTGAGTTGTCTCACATGCGATTCCCGAAAGGAGGAAGAAACGACAATTTTTGCCTCCGCTACTTCAATAATCGATAACTTGGGCAAAAAACCCGCCAAGCTTGTCGTTTGCGCTAACTTTCCAAGAATTCTCTCAAAACACGCACGAACACAAACATGTGTGCGTTAGTGTGTGTGTGTTCTGTCAAAATTAAAGTTCGACCCTAAAACCATGCATACATTTAGGTGGAAACCCCATATATAAAACCTTTTTAGGGCAAGGTATATATTCGTTTGATGCGTTCTATTTAAACATTTTTCGGCGTTAGGCTGTGGCGGGCCTTTCATTATAACCTTTGTGCATGCGGGTTGTGCAAGGGCGGCAGCCGTACTGCGTTACTAGTCCTGATCCATAAAATAACGTTGTTGCCTTCCGTGTGCGTGCGCGTGTGTGTTCGCTTTTACGTGTGTGTTCCTCATGTTTGTTTGCAATGTTTTCTATTATTATTTGGACGAGAGCTTTCCGCCGGTCATCTCTAAATTCTCGGCAAAGTCACGATGTGCGCCACGAGCGTATTGACTTTTAGAATCATCGACTTCCATGACGGCTCAAATAAAAAGATTATAGATCCTTTTTTTCTTGCAACATTGTCAACAAAAAATCTACTTTCAAGATGACATAACAAGGCACCAAACAGAAACAAGCACCATGGCAACACGCAGATCGACTTAGCTGACGACTCTTACTTAGCCAGACACGCACAATCTTTCGTTGAGGACACATGTCAGAAAGCAATGGCCGGCCACGCGTTGGTAACGACGATAACGGCAGCCGCCATGACACCAACTTATCAGGGAAGTTTGTCCGTTATTTCGCCAAAAGTTGTTAAGTCACTGAATTCACAAGGACTCTTTACTGTCATCCTGGCCCTCCATGAATTGCTCAGTGACAAGTCAATGGCGTTGATCGATCGGCTTCCTTTCCCCGTTCAGGTGTGGACTCACTTCGGAAGCCAGGAAGTGGAACGTCTGAAGAATCACACCATGTCCGACACGAAGGTAATCGTCCTGGTACCAGCCTCCACGGAGCACCAGAGAACCGTCATCTTGGAGCATCTCAAGCGCCACGTCATCTACCTGTCCCTTGTCCGCCTGATGTTCGTTCTCGAAACGGCGGGTGGCCTCTCTTACAAGGAATATCCCGAAGTAAGCTGCATCGTAATTTCGCTGAACGCAACAGCAGCAGATGTTCCCAAAACTGACTTTTGGAACTGCACGGAACGCTCAGTGGTGCCTGCTGACAAGTTGTTCGTCAAAAATCGGCCGAGAGCGTGGACTGGGCTGAAGCACAAGACCTTTGTGATACGCACCCTCCTAAAGGATGCCTCGGGTCGTATTATCTTGAACGGTTACGAACATTCGAATGGCCTTACACTTGCACGTTCCCTTCACCATCTTAACATCAGCATTCAGCAGTATAACGATACTACGAGTGGTGTCATGTATGACACATGTGTTCAGGACGTAATCCAAAAAAGGCCGACATCTCTATCATCCCCTGCGCTCTCACCTTCCAGAGAAGTCTGTACGTGCACGTCAACGCTTTCGCTGGGGAGGCGAGGATATGTTTTTACAGTACCGAGGGTCGTAAGGTCCCAAAGTTTTTGAATCTGGGCCCGTCTCTACGTTACGTATTGCCCTTTGCTCTCATAAGTGCCTGCCTGATAGGAACAATACACTACGCAACATGTCGGTGGTTAATGCATTCGGCCGACACCTCCCGTTTAGCGCTGTTCCTATTTGCGTCGTTCTTTGGTCAAAGTTCGCCGCCTCCTGCCTATCGCTCTAACCATACCGTCAAAAGGTTGTTGTGCGCCTCTTGGCTCGTTGGGATGTACTTTCTCGTGATCTACATTCAGTCCGAAATAACCTCGGTGGCGAGCGTGCCGTCCGTCGAGAGAGCCATAGAGACAACTGAAGACCTGGACAGACACGCGAGGGCCGGGCTGATACGGCCTTGCGTCATCGAGCACAAGTACACGCACCGGAAGGTTACGGAGAGCCGAACGGGGATCCTGGGAACTCTAAACCGTCTCTTAGACGACTGCGGCCCCTCCTGCCTGGCCGGCCGCTATGGCGATGCGTGCATCCGGGGATCTAGGCGTGGTACGCACGTGTTTTTGGACGCGTCGGTAGCTGATGGCATGTGCCGAAAAAACGTGTCTGGAATCTCTCCCGGAAAAGACCATTTAGACAACCTCTTCTTCGGATATTTTGTGTCCAAGGCGTTCCCGTATATTCAGGAACACGGCAACCTCTTGAGCGCCATCTTCCAGTCGGGTCTGTACGACGCAACATGGGGTGAAGTCGATCGCAAAAGTCGTTCCCCCTTCGTGAATGAGGAGGAGGTACCGGTTGGCAGCCCGATCGCAGGTTACTTGTTACTCTATGGCATAGGGTGTGCGGCGGGCTGCCTTGCTTTGCTGGCCGAACGTTGTTTTCCACCGATGAACAAAAGATTGCAGCGTGTTTAAAACGACTATAGCTGATTCTTTCCCAGAAAAAAATGTCGAGGGGCTTTTGCAGCGTATTCAAGGTCGAAGCTAGGTACCGCCCAAAAGACCGCATGTGAAAGTTTCAGGTCACCGCTTTGCCTGAATCGAAAGCGAGGCGCGATTTTCGGGTGGTTTTTGAATTACATTAAACCGTTTTCCATTCGTAGCACACAACAGGTATTTGGTATCGCGGCTTTTGTATGGCACTTGTTTTTAGTTACACGTGATGGCATCCTAATGTGAAAGCCACTACGTCACACTCGCTTGTAATACGCGTGTGACCGGCAACTATGGCATCCCTTATAAGTCGCGGTCTCAAAGAGCCGACTTATATCCGTTATCAAATAATGACGAAGGTGTCTTCAAAGTTTTCTAGAAATTGCTTATTTTCATTACCTCAGCAAACGTAATGGGCTCTCGTGTTTATGTCCTGCATCCACCGCCAAGGCTGCTATCTAGTGAGGACGGTAGGTTACCAATAATTAAATATTAAACGGCAGAAAAAATGTTTTGTTTTTTTGCCGAGCATCCTACTTTGTTGTTTTATTCGTAGTGCGTTTTGGACACATGTTTTTCATTCCTCAGTGTGGTTCAGGCGGTATCTTGACTCTTGCAGATGACGCCGCAGTGTTGAACATTGTGCGTAAATCAGGCAATGCGTATAGCCCCAGTTGAACCAACAAGCCAACCATAACGATAATATAAAGCGCAAACGGACAGACAAGGACATGAAGTAGACAATAGAGCGCTATACTCACAACTGGCGTTTGAGTAAGAAATCTGAGGAAGAGAAGGAAGAATAGACCTAGAGCCATTAAATAAGTTGCGCTTAAAGTATCGGCACTCTGTTCCCCGACAATGTTTTGGGCGCCGCCATTTTGGTGCGTGTGCAAAGCAGACTCAACTGCCGATGGTCATGATTCAAAAGAGCGACCTCAGCAGCATTAGATTCGGAGTTAGGAAGTTCATGCAATGATGCTTTGCTCTGTCGCGAACTGTTTAAGCATTTGTAGAGGGCGGAGAAGCGTTTCGTGTGATTTCAGATAAAGCCTAAAAAAACTGGCAACCATGATTTTAAAAGACAATATGGGCAAGTGTCGTTACTCTGAAGCGTAGCTTATTAAAGGCATTCGGAATTCAGCGCCATCTCGTGGTTCAAATGGCAGTTCTTTTGCCGTACTAATCGCGGCAATGATCCTGTAGCCTGCAGTATATTATCGGGCACCGTCACTTTCGCAAGTCCGACACACGAAAATGTGCCCTTCACTGTACAGTTCTTTCTCAATTTCTGTCAGTGTCGATGGCGAAGAAGATGCTACCAGTCAGAACGAAGCGCCAATCCACATAGACGCCTTGGTAAAGCTTTATTCTTCAAAAGGCTTTGACGCCGATTGTGTCCTATTAACAGATTGACTGGGCCCGAGTTAGAACTGAATGCTTACGCAGCTCTTGCATCCAATTCCTGCTTCGCATCGCGATGACGTCTCGAACATTGAGGCCTCGAATGATCTGCCTAGAAGCATCTTTGAATTCTTCTTTCATCAATGAAGAGAAAGCCGCCAGTTGTATAGCACATGTGCCATTTTTGACATGATAATAGTGATTAAACTGGCCAGACTGAATGTTTCAAAGGGTCTCTTGATTGCAGGTAAGCGAAAGACAAAAAGGGCAAAAAACGAAAGACAAAAATTTAAAAGAAAGAAATAGAAAACATTTTTTTTTACTGACTGATATACCAAAGCTACTATAATGATTCCTGAGTTCACTTATTTAGCAATCGTTGATGGGTATGGTATCGGAGGCTTCAGCAAAATCAATAAAAAATCGCGTCAGTGTCTTGGAAGAATGAATGCTTCCTGAAAAGTAGTAGCGAATTTGACAAAAGCTGAAGTTTCATACAAAAAACATTTTCTAAATCAATGTTGGTTAGTACAGATAAGGGTATGGTCGCGTAAATAGTTAATAACATGGGAATACATAATATTCTTCTTATTTTACATGGTATAGTTGTCAAGGATAGTGGTTTATATATACATGCACTATTTTTATGTTGTTTGGAATAAATTTTGAACGTCAATTTGTCTTCACATACACAGTAATAGTATTATAAAAAAGCCTATTTTAGCTACTGTATAAAATATGACGTGTAATTTGTATTCTTCTGGAGGTGATGTTACCTGTGATATTGAACTGCTATATCTTGCCGATGCTTTCTTTTTGCCGATGTTTTGTACTTGTTTTTTTTCCATTGACTGCTGATGCAGTGTACTGAGGGGACTGGGCCTTGTCAGGCAGAGCCTATCTGCCTTTTGTCCTTTCTCCCTGTGACAATGTGTCCGAAATAAATAAAGAAACAAACAAACTTGCAACACATCCCCCATTCTCCAATCATGTTCTTGATAAACTCAGTGCCCATAATGTCGTTTTTGTTTAAATTATGACTTCCGATTTAAAAATAGAGTTACGGTACCAAAAGTAATTTATGACGATAGAGATCAATGAGACCGCCCGTGTTGCCTCTTATCAAACTTTCGCGTCTACCTACCTATGGAATTATCTTGAAGCCAACTTGAATATGCTAAAAAATGAGTTTGAAAGTCTGAAGTCTACTTTCATTTCATAAATTGTGCTCAAAACTAATGCTGAACGGCCCCGTGGGTCACTAACGAACTAAAGGAAATGCACAACAAAAAAAATTGTTTTTAAAGTGAATTTAAGTGACTTTGTCACAGAATGGTCAAAATACCGGGTGTCCCAAGTAGCGACAAGGCTCTTTAAATTGACCGCAAAATTCGGTTTCTTAACCTATAGCGCTACGAATTTGTGCAACGTTGTCCACAGATGGTGCGTTTTTTTTTTTGTAATACTTGCAAAGAGTGAATTTGCTTGAGAAAAATGTAAAGAAAGAAAAAGTCCTTGCTCTTTTGGAAACGCAGCAAAGCCACCAGTCTTCAAACATAACGGCACATTTTCGCACGGGAGACAAGAGATGGCGCAAGCGGTCGCGACGCCAACTGCCGCCAACGAAAGAGCATATGGTGCCGAGACCCGGCATCTTTAGCAGACGATCTTTTTTACTCAAAAGCGGAGCGCGTTCCGCAGGCGGCTACAGTCGCAGAAACTAAAACAGGCGCGGTAACAACAAGGAGCTGCAAGCAGACGACATAAGTACCACGAAAGAACAGTCAAAATAACCCGATAAACCACTTTTTTGATCGATTATGTTTCCATTGAATGAGTTTATTAGTAAGGATCATACAACTATGCAACTGGCAACTGATATGAAAAAAGCTCGCGCAGCTTTTGAGTCGAAAAGGTCGTCTGCTAAAGACGCCGGCTCTCGGCGCCAAATGCTCGTTCGTTGGTGGCAGTTGGCGTCGCGACCACACGCGCCCTCTCTTGTTTCCCGTGCGGAATGGCGTATGTTTGAAGACCGATGGCTTTGTTGCGTTTCCATAGGAGTTAAGCCTTTTTCTTTCTTTACTTTTTCCTCAGGTAAGTTCGCTCTTTGCAAATTTTACAAAAAAGAAAAGCACCATCTGTGGGCAGCTTTGCAGAAAATCGTAGTGCGATAGCTTAAGAAACCGAATTTTGCGGTTGATTTAAAGAGCCTGGCCGCTTCTTGGGACACCCGGTATAACCAGCGTTACAAAGAATACAAAGAAAATATTAAGATAGCCACATCGTCTTTTACAAGCTTTCTTCAGGTGTACCCTATATGCTGTGCCCTAGAGTGTAGTAGTGGGTCTGACGTATCTTGCAGTTCGCTATTGCGTAGTACTGTCGATGCACGTACTCCATTCTCAATGGTTCACTGAACGAAGCCCCAAACCCCAACTTGTCACGACACCGAGATGCACCACCCAACCATATCCAAAGCGGCCGCGCTGAAGGGTAGACTACAGCAACGGGTTCGCTTCCTTCGCCGCTGGCGGTGACAGCCATCAGAAGACGCACCCTTCGTTCACTTCACTTCCCCTATTTTAGTACACTGTACCAGTAATCGACGACGTAGGAAGCATCGCCCATCACCCAGAACGTCGCCATCTTGGGAGCGAAAGAAAAGGATGCACCCCTCGCTTAAAAAGCCTCTGACACGCCAAAAAAAATGTTTTTTTCATGCTAGGCGTTGAATTGGCATATTAGAACATTACAAAAAAAAATTGCTTCACTATAGAGTTGCGTAGTTTTTTAGTAAAAAATAGAAATACGAGGCCCAATTCAAAGTTCCCGCCAGTGCACTGGGACGTAACAGTCTACCGTAAGGTGTCGGGGCGGTCAGAAGGGAGGCTTCGCCGGAAGTCACGTGAGTTGTATCGCTCCTCGTGCTTACCGCGATCGCGTGTAATATTTTTTTAATATTTTTGTTATTCTCCACATTTCCACGAGCGATCCAAGCAGACAAAGTTTCTTTTATTTGCTTTTTATCGATTAATGTTGCTGTAAAGGTAGAAGAAGAGAAGTCAGTGAATTGACGTTATCAACTACAATGAATGCCTAGAAGGCGCTGTGTCAGGGACCGTTCCGGTATTTCAGGAACTGAAGAAGAGATCACACTGCATGCATTTCCGTTTACTTGTACTTGCTACACTCACCAGTTCGTATTCTTTAGACGGCAGGCATCTTCAGCCTGGAGAGTATCCGATGATTCAATGACCTTGGTGTCTGAACCTTCAGCAATGCGATCGGGCGTGTCGTATGTAAAGGTGTATCCACACGACGGACTGGGCCGCGGACCGATTGGTCACGTGATGCGCGGCCCGCGGGCCGCCCGGCTGCAATGAGCATCCACACGGCGGACCAAAAGAGCAGACGACAGAGCGAATGGGCCGGTCTAACCACAGTTTATCATACACAGTTTGCCCACTGTAGAATAAGCCTGTGGTAATCGCAAACCACGTGATCGAGGGCCTTGTGGTAATAAAAGTACAATGTAGAACTAAACTCATCATACATTATTAACACAATATAAAATATATTGATAACCAAATAAATCAAAAAGAGCGAAAGTTCCTCAAACAAATATTTAAACTCGTAAAAGCGCCCTCTCACCACGGATGGGGTAACTAACCACTTTTTATGTTTCGTTTTTATTGTTTTGCTTTTCGAATTGGCGGCCCCCATGGCATTTTGTTTACCCGCGTCCGCTTGCATTGCGTTTTCGCTTTATTGTGACGTGCGCACCACTGGGCGACAATCACAGGTAATTTATTCAGACAAGAGTTACTTCAAGCAGGCAACTGTTTATTTTCGCTCTACATAGTACAATTGATGGGAAAACGTTACAAACAGCATGCAATGATGCGGTTGCTGACGGGTATTAGCGAACAGACACGGTGGTACAAACAGTTTGAATGTTAGCCTTCAAGCTATGTGCATAAAAAATAATAAGCCGAAGATCAATAAACATAGTCTAAACAGGTATACTTAGGGAGTATTCACTGGCGGCCATATCCGTGTGCGTGGTTGCTGAGCGCGTGCTGACGGCCAGCTTCCACAGTTCTTTCGCAACGTGCATTCCACACTACCAAGATTGCCGGTCTTAGCAGGCTATTAATGTAAGCTCGTTCTGAGCATGCGCTCTAAACATAGACCTCAAATATGGCGTCCAGTGAATGCCCCCTATACTTCGTCTCACCTTAGCATGGACTAACCGCGAATGCTGTACTAGCGCGAGCGCTCGTTCAGCCGCTGAGGCTTCATTCGAAGCAACTAGCTCGCGCTTTTAGCACGCGCGGCTAACAATAGTCCATACTGAGGTGAGACGAAGTATAGAGGTAAAGTCGCGGTGAAAGCATTTCAAAACAGCTATTCATAAACCACAAGCTAATGTGGTTAAGAATAAAGCTGTTTGGAGGTGCAATAAAGCTGTGTTTGGAGGTGCATTTGACCTGCCCGTCCTTCCCCCCCCCCCAAGATGAATGTTCAACACACCTGGGGGCTATGTTCGACAAATGTTTCGTTTCTCCTAAAAGAAACGGAAGTGATGGTAGTGGCGATATTGCGTCTGATTGGTTAGAGGCTTAAATGACGAAAGTTCCCTCTTTCGTCATTTGAGCCTCTAACCAGACGCGATATCGTCACTTCCATTACTTCTTAGGAGAAACAAGACATTTATCGAACATAGCCCCCCTGATCAGTTTTCTATGAGATATGTTGGATCTATAGCCAATCAATTTCTTCAGCACAATGTTTAGATGTTAGGTTCGATTACAGCACGCCTTTACAACTCTCCGTCTCCTGATCTGCCTAACGGGGCTGCTGGCCCTTCGATAGAAATATCACCTATCATCGACAAACCGTAAGCACCTACAATGCCACTTTCTGACTGCAGCATCACCATCGAACATTGTCGTCCATGGACAAAAACCTCCTCGCTGAGCATTCTTCACTCGTCACCCTCGCCAACAACCTAACCTAATCCCGTTATTGCTGATCACTGGTGATGTACCTTCAAACTCCGGCTCACGTCCCACCTGCCCCTGCTGTTCCCGGTCTGTGTTCGACAATGTCGCCACTCTCCAATGCGACGTTTGTGATTTGTGGTTCCACCAGAAATGCGAAGATGTATCTCTCGCTTTGTATAGACGCCTCTCCTCATTATCAACTGAGTGGCTCTGTGCGGCGTACCAGCTCCCACCCCTGGCCAATGACCTTTTTCGATCCCCTAAGCAGCACGGAACCCCTGCGTACCCCACCATCATCGCCAGCTCTACCAAGTAGTTCTCCGACCAGCCTCCAGCGAGCGACATCGGTAGCAATCACCGTTTGCATGACAACTCCGCGTTTGGCATAGTTGTTGTGCGAAAAGTGCGCGATTGGAGTCTACAGACCCCAGTCACATGGGCGTCGGCAGGGGTGCAAAAGGGGCGCTTGCCACCCCCCTTCCCCCAAGTCAGAGTGCCAACCCCCCCCCCCCCCCGCCCCCTCCCTTCACCAGCTCTCTCGGGTACGGGGGATCGAATGGCGTCGCGAAATAGCTTTCTAGCAAACGGAGAAACCGAAAGCTGTCCTTAAAATAAAATCCACGCCCTTTTGTTTCCTTGGATCGTTCAGTAATAAAAACAAAAACAAAAAATGTCTCCCCTCGGTCAGTTGCAATCAGCCGCGCCTGGCTGGCAAAAAAAAAAAAAACATAGGGAGGAACATTTACTTCCGAGAACACCGGAGTCCTGTGTTGTGAGGAATCACAGGCATTCGGGGGAAAGTCAGTAAAATTCCTCAAAAACAGAGCGCCCCCCCCCCTTCCCCCTTCCGCCCCGCTCTCCGCCGCGCCCCCGACGGCACGAAGCGACGCGAGGTGTCATCCACGAAAGAGGCAACACAGACCCCGACCGCACGCTGTCTTCGTCCCTGCAACGGTTTCCGTGTGTTTCTTACACCTCCCCTCATCCCCTTCCCCCTGTCCCCATCGCCTCCCCAAGTCGAGCTCTGAGCGGCTAGCCGCCCCAGTAAATCTGTCGTTGCAAGTCGAAAGCTGTGCCGTCTGTTTCGTCCTCTTGTGTGTTTCTTCCGTTTTAAGTCAATTTAAATCACCAACACGCTCAAGTCTTTAATAGTCTTCTACACAGAGCGGGATTCTTCCAAAAAGCCCAACAGAACAAATCGGCGTAACTACGAGTTGGCGATAGTCCGCGCTCTCCCTTCGCTCCGTCTGCGTAAGGAGTGGAGCGAGAAGGACCCCGGGGAGGAGGAGGGGAGGGGCGTTGCTTCGGCATTTTAGGGGGGTTTCGACCCCCAGACCGACTCCCTGTCAATGCCACTGCTCACGCCATTGCTCTGTTTTGTATACGCGCCTTTGGATTTTTCTTTTCCTTTGCCCGTAGCATGTTGCGGTCATGGGAAAGGAGAAGAGGGGGGTCAAAATCGGGGCCAGGCGTCCTCTTTTGGACAATGCAGTTCTGCGAAACTCTGTTCGCACCATGTCGACAACGATACTCCCCCGGGCCATAACTCACGCGGGAGAGGAGTGTCGGACCGTCCTCGTTGACACCACCGTGTTCACATGCGTGACACTCGAATATCTTGCTGGCTCCCTCTTCCTGGGCCAGTTGCTTGAAAAGGCCACTTTCCGCACCCAATCCCACTTTTTATATAACCGTGGGCTGATATGGGTCAGGAGTGAAAATGGACATCAGAAGCTTTTTAAACGGAAAGCTGACAGTGATAATGACAATCCATCTTCTGCAACGAAGAAGCATGTGACCTCAGAGTCGTGTCATGACCCGGAATCTATCAATGCACCTGCTGTCTCCGTCACTCCTGATCCTCCTCAGGCTTTAAAGAGCCAGCTGGACATTGGCTTTGCCCTCAATTCGACTCTCACAGGTATGTCAAACTCGTCTTTAACTGTGGGAGTATTCATGCAAAGCTAAGCTTGATCAGATGTATAACAACCAATATAAAGATAAGAACCAGCGGGCTAAAATTTTACTGCAGTTCTGAAATGAGACCGAGCGAGCATGGCAAGCTAAGGGAACCCGCGTCGAGGAAATACGGAATGTTACAATGGCAACTAACCCTCCGGCGGTAGCCCCGTCGTGCTAGCTTTCCAACACAGCTAACGCAGCTTTCAGATGTCTTCCACGGACCACAACCCGGGAAATGCTTCGAATTAATATTACGAGCGAAAACAATTTTGTGCAGAAAATTAGAGTTGTAAATTTTAGCAGAGGCTAACCTGGGGTAGCTTTTAAAAACTTGTATAAACGTCAAATATTGTTCAATATGGATATAAAAAGGTATTGTTCTTTGCTGTGACTTGCAAGTCACACAAGAGACAGTGCGTGTGACTTGCGTGCACTGTCTTGCTATTTTATTACGTACGGTACATGTATGATGCCAATACTTGTCCATAAAATCTTTGTGCTTTTTTATCTCTGAGAGAATTATAAACTAAGTGGGCTGTTTTGTTGTTTTGCCGCGACATAGACCAATTTTTTTTTTACTGTGCCTGTACATATTTATAATTTTTTTTACGTTGAAATTTCTGATGCATTGTACTTTTTGAAATAATTGTTTCATAAAAGATATGTCTGTCTTGCAAGCTGTATTTAGCTCTTTCGTATTTTACTGTGGGACCTCCCCCCTTCTCCCTTTGAGCGCACACGCCCAAAAAGAGCTGTCAGTTTGCCCCCCTCAAGACAAAATCCTGCCGACGCCCATGTCCAATCATGTTTGGTTTTCCAACGTTTGCTTCCTAAAGAACAACCTTCCTGACTTTAAAGCACTGAAGTAATCTTTCCCGAATACAATATTCGCTGTGTGCGAGACGTGGCAGGACGCCTGTCTTCGGTGGGCAATTAATGGGCAATTATTCAATCTCGCTTAATTATCTTTATTCCAGCAAGACCGTCCCTCCTTGGGACGAAGGCATCCGTCCTCGCCATGCCAAAACACCTGCCCTGCCAACGTCTCGACCACCTCACCCCTCCGGGTCTAGAAGCCATCTTTGTCGAGGTGTTTTGCAAAATGGAAAGCTTCTTCTGGTGTCTACCTGCTGCCCACCCTCCCTCCGTGAACAATCGTACGCCCTCCTCCAAGAGAGCCTACAGCGCGTCGACTCCAGCAGTTTCTCTGCACTGTTCATCTGATCCACTCGATGACATGCTGTTAGACGTACTGGAAACTGCTGGCCTCACCCAACTTCATGACGTCCCAACCTACATTTCTCAAAACAGCAACGCTACATTCCTTGACCTCGTCCGCACCAATAATCCCACTTTATCCTACCCCTGCACAGTGAAATCCAGCCTACCAGGCAGTGATCGCAGTGCTCTCCTCACCAATATCCATTGCTCAGCCCCTAAGCGAGGTCATCAAGCCAAGAAGTTCCAGCAGTTCTAAAAAACCGATTCCCCTCATCTCAGTCAGCTCATCCACCTCGCTTCCTGGTCCATCGTGTTTGATCACCCATCGGCTGATGAGGCTGACGACCTCTCGCTCTACATATCAGCAATTCAGCACAAATATGTTCACCTTAAGGATCAACAGAAGGCACGGCAGTCTTATATGCATGACAAAGGAGATTGCAGTCTTAATCAGACGTAAACACTTGCTATTCAAAAAAGCGCCTGTAAATCCCACTCACCTTAACCAAGCCCACTAAGCACATACCAAAATCAAGCATCTTATCCATATCTCCCTTAACGATTACCTACAGCAACTAGGAGCAAAAGCAACCTGCCAGCCCAAACTCTTGAACATGTTTTCACTATAAAAAAGAAAAATGTTCCATGTGCCGGTCTTCGCACACCACGGCAGGCCCTATTCCAATCTTGAAGACATAGCAGAGCTCTTCTCTTACCACTTCTCTCAGGCTGCAGCATTACTCGACCCTACCGCACCTAACCTTTGTCCCACCCAACCCACAACTCTGCCAGTCGAGGCCACACCAACAACCACACTCTCTTCCACAGTCATTCTTCAAAGTGAAACCTACAAAGCCCTTGCCTGTGGAAACTCCTCTCAACGCCCTGAACCAGACAGCCTCCACCCTGCATTGCTTAGATCCTGTGCTGGCCGTATATCCCCCGTCCTCACTCGCCTCTTCAACGATTTTCTCTCCCACAGCTCTGTTCCTAAATCCTGGAAAGTTGCGTCGGTAACGCCTCTCAAAAAGGGACACGGTGCCCCCTCAAGTCTGACATCCACTCCCACCGATCAATCTCCATAATCACCATCGTTTGCCAAACAATAGAGAGAGTCATTAACAAGCAACTCTTAGCCCACCTTGAGCTATCGAACTTCCTTAGCCCCTACCAATACGGTTTCCGCCCCGACAGGAGCTGTGAATCGGCCCTTGCAGCTTTCACCCACGCACTCAGTACCAGCCTCGACAACCGAACTTCGTGCGAGATCGTCCAGTTAGACTTCAGAAAGGCTTTTAACAGCGCAGACCACAGCTTGCTCCTATCCAAACTCCAACAGGTGGGAATCTCCGGTATGAGGAATTAAAAATTTACTTTTGTCACAGCACTATCTTATTCTTCAAGGGCTCTTTTCGAGGTTTAGCACAAACTGGAAACACTACTAACAGGTAGGGTGTTTACTGAGCTAGGTTATGTGTGACATTGCGTGTCAAAGGGGCTTTGAGACGACTGATTAAAGAACTTTGTCCACGCTCAAGAGAGAAAAAGTCTTGTTCTGGACCACTGGCTAACACAACATGATGGCAGGAACTGGTTGTTGTGTTTTTCTTCCGGTGACTTCAGAACGAGGTCTACTGGCACGACAATCAGCTGTGGCTGTCGTGCTGATGGGAACAGTTCCAGTATTCAGGAGCTTGAAGTTCCAATTGCCAGAACTGCTCCACAGCTTTTATCCCAAATGATGAGACCACTCGTACAAAGCAGGACTTGATCTAAGTCGTCCTCACAGTTTGCAACCTGGTACGCAGGTTGCAACTGCATAAGGTTTTCCTTCTCAAGAGTCTTATAGATGCCGGAAATTACTATGCGTCAGCGGTATCCCAGAAACTCTCTTTCAGGCTAATGACTTGAAAGGGGTTTTCAAGACAGCCCTCCCTGAGACAGATGGTGATGAGGAAGAGAGCCCTCCCAGCCACTGTTTTTTCCCAGATATGCAGAACTGCCGCTACTGCACTTACCCAACCATTTACGCAGTTTGTCATATGACGAGTTGCAGATTATTGTCAAGTGATCACTTGTGGCTGTGCCATTCATAATTGCATAAGAGATCATAGGATAAAAGTTAAACATGACGAAAAACAGCCTCAGATAAACAGGGACGAAGAACAGGTAAAGAATATGACAGGACAACGGTTCACTCGCAACTGAAGTTTATTGAAAGAAAAGTGAACCAAAGAAACTTGTTCCTTTGGTTCACTTTTCTTTCAATAAAGTTCAGTTGCGAGTCAGCCGTTGCCCTGTCGTATTCTTTACCCGTTCTTCATCCCTGTTTATCTGAGGCTGTTTTTCATCATGTTTAACTGTTACGAACTGGCTCAAATCACCACCCCACTTCAGATCATAGGATAGATGCCAGAACCCTCATGAGGAATGTTATGCCGCAATGTCAATTTCGGTGGCTACATTACAGCTATAATCTGTTTCAGCCTAATTTCACAAACAAAAAGTGCTGCTGCCCTTTGGAGCTAATCAGAGCAACGAAGCAAGTTTTGCGAGAGCTCTCCGCAGGAGGAGTACACTCCCACAATATCTTGTCCCGTCCCTCAGCCAAATGTTCCGGCTGGTGCCGTAGCTTTGGTAACGCCCTGTAAGCTGCAGAAGGATGAGTCGACCTAGTTCCAGTAACAGTTCACCTCACGTATGAATATGACAAAAAAATGCTCATGCCACCCAAAGATGAGGGTCGACAAATTTCCCAGCATACGGTCTCCGATTTTCTTCTTGTGGCCCAGATGATGAGCTGCCTCTTGAGTTTTCGCCCTTTGTCCCCCTGGTTACTGATGGTCCTTGTCTCTGGTGTCCAGCCCTTGCAGCTTGCCTCCACACGTCTGTCGCCCTCGTGGTATTCTCTTTGATTCTCCGAGGAACCATCGTACTGGAACAAGAAAGTAACAGCATACAGTGAATGGACGAAGTGAGACACACCTTATACTCGGGGGCGGATCCAGAACTCTGTTTTGAAGGGGGGGGGGCAGAAAACTTGTAAGGATACTATTCTCTCATTCTTTCGTGTGCACCAGGGGGCCCAACCATGTCAAATCGCCTTCCGAGAAGGGGGAGGTCGACTTTGTTTGGGGGGGGGGGGTGAAGCTGTTGCCCCCATCACCCCCACCCTTGGATTCCCCCCTTGGATCTCCCCCTTGGATCCGTCCCTGCTTATACTTCTAAATTAGATAAGTACTGTGGGTCTTACTGCATGACGTGCCAAGCGGAGATATATTATGTCTGGAGCTTGACGGGGGAGGGGGGGGGGGAGGGGTTCTCGACCAGGGTGTCGAACCGAAATTTTTATCGGTTCGGTTCCGGTTCAGGTTTACAGATTTCGGTTCAGCTCCGGTTCAGTTCCAGGGAGCAAAAATAAAGGTTCGAACCGGTTTGAACCGGTTCGAACCGGTTTGAACCGCAAAACTGAGAATATATTTTCCGCGTTTCTTTGGTAATAGGCACTCTTTCAACAGTGAAACGAGTATCTAGCTTTTTATCATTCGTAGAATCCCCTTTATTTTCAGGTAGAAAAATAAAATGCGTTATTTCATTTGAATGAAACAGTAAAAGAAAGCTAGATAAACATATATGACTCAGCATCTATTTTTTTTTTACCTCAGTCGCATATATTTTGCCTGAAGCAAAAGGTTATTAGTTTGGAGATCGCCTAATATACCTGTTAATGCTAAAACTTTGCGCGGCAGTATTATAAGTAGACTCCTGCTGTGCCTCTTGAATTTAGGAATTAATTACAGTGCATAAAATCATGAAATGAGCACGTTCTCGCCATATATTCCCTGAACTCTAGTTAGCAAAATACCTTTTACAATATATATGATAACGACTCAACTGAGCTAAAAGCAATAATATTTTCAAAATGCCAAAACAGTTTTAGGACAGGGTCTGTCCTAAAACTCTTTTGGCATTTCAGTCTACCTTTTATAGAAAGACTGAGCCGCAATAACAACGCTTACTTTCCTGACCAATATTCTTTACACTCAGGGCCATTATGCATGCAAATAATCATGCAAAAAAGAGGGACCTTTGTACTCAGATCGGATCTGGCCTAAAATTGCGCGTACCGAAAAGAACAATTTTGACATAGCTTGGTTTGAGGTTTATTCTTGTCAAGATATCGGTCAATTCAATTTACAAATAAACATGACCCTTGATATTTTTTATATTTTTTGTTAAATATAAATGAGTGAGCACGGGACCAGCCAAACGATGCGGTCGACTCATGCTTTCTTCTTGTTTGCACAGATTGCGGTTTCCCTTCAGTTCCCGCCCCATGAGTCCCTTCCCGGTCGCTCCTGCACGGCTTTGGAGTACGGTCACTCGAATGGCCGAGGGAATACGCGCCGGCATGTGAACAGTGCGACCAATCTGCCGGGACTACTTCTGCAGAACTTCAACTTGATCTTTGATGGAACTTGGATAGCGACACCGACAACGTCATCGCGGCTGACCGCGCCAACCACGCCCCCTGTGAACGCTGATATATACTGCTCGAGGCAATTCATGGCCCCGAGTGAGCACGGGACCAGCCAAACGATGCGGTCGACTCATGCTTTCTTCTTGTTTGCACAGGTTGGTCCAATTCCTTCGTTAAACGCTAGAAAAACAAGTAATGTGTGTTTACTGCTGTTCCCGTGCTCACAAGTGCTTTGTACAACTATTTGCGAATGTGTTGACGTGGTGGGCCTTCTTCTCATGGTTTCTGGAGACGTCGAGTCTAACCCCGGCCCGATGAGTGATGTACAGCTTAAGCAGTTTAATGAAATGCACCAAATGTTGAAAGTCGTCAGTGAGCGCTCGTTCAGAATAGACCAAGCTCAATCAGGAATTCTTGCCTCACTAAACGAAGTAAAACAAAACCAAGAAGCCATTGAAGTGGATATAACTGATATAAAAGCTCGCCTAACTGATGTTGAAAATAAAACTACGGCTATCACTCAACTTCAGCAAGACGTTAACACGGCACGAGGCTTCGCAGAGGTGATGCAGAAGGAAAACGAAGCACTGAGAGCGCGTTTGGACGACGCGGAAGATCGTTCACGCCGGGACAATCTAGTTTTCTTTGGGATTGCTGACACACCAGCCGAAACTTGGTCACAAACGGAGGAATCAATTTTAAATATTTTTCAGCGGTCGCTTAATCTTCAAGTTGCGAATGAAGTGATTATCCGGGCCCATAGAATTGGAACATTCTGTCAGACAAAGTGCCGCCCAGTCATTGTAAAGTTCTCATCTTACAAGATTAAAGACCAAATTCTGCAACGAAGGTTAACGCTTAAGGCTGACCGCATTTCTGTGAGCGAGGACTACTCCATTGGAACGCGTCAGGCACGAAAAAAGCTTATCGAATTCGCGAAAGAAAAAGGCGACACGTTTAAACTACGCCACAACAAAATGCATATTAACAACATATGCTACGCTTATGACACGGTGAATGACAACGTATATGAAGTCGGCCCCTCCGTATCTCCGATACCATCTTCAACGCAAAATCGGGCTCCCAGCGGTGAATCGCCTCGGCAGTCGATATCGAGTTAACGGACCGCGAGGGGTAGAGTGACTGCGTCACCTTTCTCGGATGTATCGGTGATATACACAAATATATTAGAAGCATCATTAAAAAACGAGATGACTTGTGCTCAATTATTGATTCAACTGATGCTCATGTAATCGTTTTAACGGAAACTTGGTTAAATGGGAAGGTGCGTAATGATGAGATTTTTCACGCGAATAAAAAGTATAATATTTACAGGAACGACAGAGTAAATAAGAGCGGTGGTGGAGTGTTAATTGCAGTAGCAGCTTACATTAGTGCTTTCTGCATAAACACGATCTGTGATTTAGAAATTCTTTGGGTATGCATTGGTAACAACCATCAAAAGTGGATAATAGGGGTGTGCTATCGACCACCCTCCTACGCGTCATCATTTGGTAAAGCCTTGCATGATTCATTAAATGACATTAAGGTGCGTTATCCCAGTTTGCCTATTTTCCTTTTGGGTGACTTTAATTATCCTTCTATTGTTTGGTCTGAATCTATACTTACAACGACTTTATCTTCTGAATGCAAAGACTTTGTCTCCCTGTGTCTAGATTTTAATTTGACTCAACTAGTCATGAAACCCACGCGAGTGACCCCATTGATAGCTAATGTCTTGGATCTTGTTCTACTTCAACAACTCATCCTGATATTGTTTCCCCGATAATACGCCTTGCAGGACGTAGTGATCATGCCATATTACATTTCGATGTTAAAGCAGCAGTGCCTAAGCCATCAACTCTCACAAAGCAAATTCGTAATTATGCTAAAGTTGACTTCATCAGAATTAACCATGACCTCGAAGCTTTTTTTGACGTGTTTTTAGCAGGTTTCTCGAGCCGGTCAGTAGAGGAAAATTGGCAACTTTACAAAACAAAAGTACACATGCTTATCAATCAGCATATTCCACTCAGAACAGCCTTTGAAAACTCACAGTCACCCTGGTTTACTAGGGCCCTAAAACGCCTCTCCAATAAGAAAAAGCGTTTATTTCGCGCTGCAAAATTCAGCACATGTGAACGTCGCTGGTCGAGCTATCGCACTGCTGCTGAAGTTTATAAAAAAGCAATTGAAGACGCCAAATTAGTTTTTTTCACACGAAGCTTACCAGCAATGTTGATAAATAACCCTAAACAATTTTGGAACATTATGAACAAAAAATCACATTCTTCAATCACACTAATGTCTTCAAGTGGTGAAAGTATGCCTAGCGAAGTCTGCGCAAATGTATTTAATCGCGTTTTCATTGATTCTTTTTCGAGTGATAGACGACTTGATAACCCACTGCTGGTTAGCACTGATTACCTGCCGATGGATTCGATTTCTCTTGATTATGTTGGAGTGATTTCAATTATAGAAAATCTCAGATTGTCCTCCTCAACGGGAGTGGATGGTATCAATTCAAAATTCCTTAAGAATACTAAATTTTACTCATCCATAATATTAACCATGTTGTTCGAACAGTCAATCAAAGATGCCGTTCTTCCTCTCGACTGGAAGATAGGGAAGGTGGTACCTATACTCAAAGCTGGTAACAAGCATTCTGCTCATAATTACCGCCCAATCTCAATAACCAGCATACCTTGCAAACTTCTTGAGCATGTCATCTTCTCCCACATTGTCAACTTTTTAGAGTCTAACAATTTTTTTAGCCCTTCCCAGCATGGATTTCGAAAGACATTTTCATGTGAGACTCAGCTTCTCTCTTTCACCCATGACCTCCATTGCATTCTAGATCGAGGATCCCAGGCAGACTGCATTTTCCTAGATTTTGCAAAAGCGTTCGATAAAGTGTCTCATAAACTTCTGATTTTGAAACTTTCCAAGCTTAACTTAGATTCTAACATACTTGCATGGATTCAATCTTTTCTGTCTGATCGCTCGCAATTTGTTACTGTCAATAATAGTAACTCCTCTCTTGTCTCTGTTACTTCCGGGGTTCCTCAGGGATCTGTTCTAGGGCCATTGCTATTTTTAATTTATATTAACGACCTCCCGGTTAACATCTCCTCATCTATGTGTCTGTTTGCTGACGACTGTGTTCTTTATCGTGAAATAATAGATAATCATGACACCAGTGTTCTACAGTCCGACATTAACACTATCATCGAGTGGTGTGATTTATGGTCAATGAACCTTAACGCTAACAAATGTAAGTCTATGCGTGTATCTCGACAATCTTCTGACAATCCTAACTATTTCCTTGATCAGGTTTATATGGAGCCAGTGTCGTCTTATAAATACCTAGGCGTGCACATAACATCTGACCTTTCATGGAAGAATCATATTCAGTATGTTTCCTCAAACGCTAATCGCATGTTAGGTTATGTTAAACGAAATTTTTCATTAGCTCCAGTTGCACTAAAGTTGACTCTTTATAAAACATTAATTCGTCCAAAGTTGGAATATGCAGCCTCTGTCTGGGATCCTGGACAAGTCACCCTCATCACTGCATTGGAAGCGATTCAAAACAGATCAGCTCGTTTCATCCTTTCTAACTACCACAACACGGCTAGCGTGACCGCCATGAAAGCTACTCTATCATTGCCGCCCTTAGCCTTGCGCCGTGCCATTTCCCGCCTTTCTTTATTCCATAAGATTTATTTTCACAATTCTATCCTGCGCGACAAATTAATATCCCGTCCTTTTTACGTTTCTTCTCGCAACGATCACAATCACAAGGTTGGTATTCCAATGTCTAACACAACAACATTTCATTCATCGTTCGTCCCTCGAACATCACGAGAATGGAACCACCTTCCCGGAACAATTGCCACCATCATGGACTCTGACCTTTTCAAAACTGCAATTACTAATCTTTTTATTTGTTGAGTGTGTGTTTAACCTATTTTTCGGCTTGTTTTTCTTTTCTGTATTTTTCTTTGCTCTCCCCTCTGTAATGCCTCTGGCCTTGAGGGAGAATGAAATAAATAAATAAATAAATAACAAAGTAGTATTTCATACTGTATTCGACATTACAGGTACTTAATTGGTCACTTTCTGACGGTCTGCGTGCGCAATCGTGATAGTTCTGCCACGCGCCACTGTGTACTTTGTTTTTGTCCAGCAGACACATAAAATTTTTGTTCATCACATGAAAGGAGAAAAAAAACTCTATATGTTTGAGAAGTTGAATATGCGTCAGGAAGACATATACTATTTATATCAGTTTCATAATAAAACATTTGTTTAAGGTTCTCCCAAATCACTTCTATCGAGGATAAAAAAGCCGGAAAAAATTTGCAGAGAATATATCAGATACTTCCGTGGTGCATTCACTTATGATGTATATCTTTAAGGTGATCGGCCCTTCATTTATGTTGTCAAGTCTTCAGGCAGCAATAAAATATTTTTATTGTCATTAATACTTTTGACTGTATGAAGTTCACATAGCCGCTTGAAACTGACATTGAAGGATGATACTCGAAAATGCGCTATCTGTTGAGTCTGCGGAACACGCTTTTCTGTTCGCAGTTTGGCAGTGTGAAAGACCTGGCTGCTGGGCTACGCTAAAAGGACTATGTGCTCACACTACAGATCTGAAGGCAAATACACGAAATGTGCAGAAAGAGAGATAATATATGGTATTCTTCTAAATAATCCCGTACAGGACGCCTTACTGAAAAAATAAACGTATTGAAATGCAGGTTTTAAACGTAAACACGTTTGACAGAACTCATTCTGGCTGGGTCAAAAATTTTAAAAATACATACCTTAGCCAACCAAGTCATGAAGCTTTAGGAGCCAGACGTTTCAATAGGTCGGGCTCAATAAGTCGACAGCCACTAAACCACTGGCGTATGTCAACAGACTAGGGCACTTGAAGAACAAAAAAATCCGAGGACACCTTAGCGCTTCTTATGAGTTGTGAAGGCGAAATCATGAATGTCCTTCTGCTCCTTAGTTCGTCGCTAGCCAATGGGAACCTATCCATCAGGATCCTGCTACACGTGACATTGGGACGGTGGGAGGCGCCGTTTGGCGCGGCTTCAAAGCTGATGACGTCGGTTCGCTCCATGGGACAGTTAATGCTTTCGCATTAAAAGTGAAGGAAGCAAACGACCCACCGTAGATGGAAAAGAAGCTGCAGCTCTCCACGTGCAAATAGTCGCCTCTGATGAAAATACCGAACCGACTTTCAAACGTCGAACTCCTAACTGTTGAGGACTTGGTTGGTTGTCGTCCATATTTCTCTAATAGAGATGCGTGCAATTATGCTCCTAATTACACATAAATATCACTAAGAACAGACAATATATTTCTAATTTAAATCACATTTGGATATCGGATTGCACGTGCTCGAAACTTTGCAGAATACTGTCTCTGGAGGCTAAAGTTATGGGCTTGAGTTGAGCTAGTTGGTGCATTACTAGGATAGGGCCAGCTTGAACTTGGGAGACGAGAAAACGTAAAAAACCGCAAAGTCAACCGCCACACCAACGAAAAGAAAATGTGCAACATCTCTCATAGGACACAATATGCCCCGTGTCAAACGGGGGTTGTTTATAACATCCCCCTATCATGTGGCAAATGCTACATAGGCCAGACTGGCAGGTGTATTAATGATAGGACACGTGAGCACGCAGCATCTCTCAAGGGAACTACAGCGGGCCATCTACCAGCTCATTGCCGCAGCTGTAAATGCAGCGCAGCGTTCAGCAGCCTTACCATCCTCGGAACAAACAAAAACCCGTATGCACGAGAGATGCTGGAGACCATGGCCATCGAAGAAAACGAAGAGACATGCGTCAGCGTGCCATCCATCAAGCTCACCACAAAAAGAAAAACAGTACTTGCGGTGTGCCACGTCCTGCTAAAGCTCACCTCAAAAGAAAAACAGTATTAGAGGTGTGTCACGCACTGCTGGAGTTGTCAATCTGGGTTTGTATGTGGAATGCATGTGGCTCTCATTTCATTTAATTTCATTTTATTTCATCCTTGGATTGTATGGCGCTCTAAGGATGTGCAGAAAAGAAGAAGCACACAGTTAAGGTTCAAGAAGAGGAAGAAGCATTAAATCCATAGTTGGTAGTCCAGCAGTATCTCTATCTCTGTCTCTTTCTTCTATCTCTGTTTTTTACGTTTTCTCGTCTCCCAAGTTCAAGCTGGCCCTATCCTAGCTAAAGTTATATTTGGTTCTACGTGCACTTGTATTGCGGCCTCATTTTACAACACTTTGCTTTATCAGTCATGCGCGCTCTAACATTTTATTAGGCTGCCGCATATCATCGTGAGTCTACTATATACACATTTGCAAGTCCGGCTTCAGGGCGCTGCCATCTTGCTTGGCTGGGGTGCGCTTGGACGAGTCATAATCAGATTACGAAGCCTTGCTAAGGCGTCGTAATCGAATTCTGGCCGCGCCCAAGAGCGCACCCCACTGAGGAAGATGGCGGCGCCCTGAGACCGGACTTGCAAACGTGTATATACTCGCACAACTTTTACAATTTGGACATCTCTTTTGCTACACTTTATTTCAACCTAAAGGGGCATTGCAAAGGGACGAAGAAAACCAAATGCTGCTTCGAAAAGCGTGCCTATCAGTGTCATACACGAGCGTTTAGTGAGGACATTGGTCTAGAGCGTCAGATAATAGCGACATAAAATTCTGGAGAGACGACTGGCTGATTAGAGGGCCGCCCACACTAGCGAGAAAACGCGCGCGGCGCGCCGATCGCGTTGAAAACGCGTTCCGCAAAATCGGTTGAGCGCGTGAAATCATGCGTTCGCTCGAATGCTTCAAGAGTGCGCGAGGCCTCCTGTGCTGTCACGTGACATTCATGGCGGCAGGCGTGACACGCGCGTTTTCTCGCTATACTTCGTTTCACCTTATGTTGTACCGCAGCGAAGGCTAGAAGCGCGAGCTCAGAGCATTGGCAGCTGCTCTTAAGTCACGAGAGCTTGTGCCGCCGAGATGCGCCCCAGAGCAAGGAGCTCGCGCTTGTAGCCTTTCCAGCGGTACATCATAAGGTGAAACAGAGTATAGTGTGGGCTAGAACCACTCTATATGGCAGCGTAGCTGCCAGAGTAGCGACACGACGCAAAATTATCTAGATGCACGACGTCAGAAGCGCCGATAGTGATCTCCATTTTGGGCCTGGGAGGTTGCCATGGTAACCGTGCTGCTAGCGACGCCGGGCGGCAATTTTTTGCTAGTTGATATCTCCATTCGTCCATTGAAAAGTGATAAAAGACGCTTGGCATGGCGGTACGGCACGGGCCTCTGGAGGAACGGTGAATGTTTCTTATGTGAAGTGAGACGATTTGCAGCCCGGGGACTGTCTTGCGACGAGAGCATATAAGTATCGTAGGTGCACGGACAAGGCGAGTGGTTTTCCGCGCCGCCGGTATGGCAGCCGTTTGATGGGACGTACGTACCGTCCTAGTACTTTCAAACTTCGCTCCTATGAAACAAAATCTGAAAACGCCGGCGACGACAGGACGATTGCCTTGGGACATGGCTGTTGCTCGACTGCCCCCTAGTAAGCGAATGTATGCTTAGCATCATACTTCTTCAAGACCCAATCATTCATTCAAGATGAGATTCTCTCACCGACTGGCGAGGAGCGGCGTCGACGACGGTCTCACCCTCGTTTGGGTGATGCACCGTCGACGGGGTTAAACCAAGAAGGACAGCATGGTGGTCTCCAGAGGATTGTTAACGCCATCAAAAGAGACGGACGCCGGATATGAGCTGTTCTTGCTGACAGGCCAAGTGGTTGTCCGGAAATTTAGCGGCATGCAAAGTGTCTATATTTTTATCTGGTGTAGCGCACATATCCGTGTTAAAAGGACCATGAAATGATTTTTTAACTTCTTCTTTCTTAGCCGTAATCCTTAACTCAAAAGCGAACTGTGAAATCACGTGGTCGTAACATGCTATACTTCGTTTTAGCTTCGGTCCAGGCGCAGCCGATGCTACAAGCGCGAGCATGTGGCCCAGAACAGTGCTTGCACTGCACGAGCGCGCGTGCTTGGCAGGGATGCTGAAAGCCTAGAGCTCGCGCTTGTAGCTTTGCCTGCGTCTGGACCGAAGCTGAAACGAAGTATAGGGCACCGGCGCGATGACCCCAAACTTCCACCGTGCTTTTGAAGCACACCATAGAACTTGGCATTTGCCAGTGATGATAAGTTTCGTCAGTGCACTCATTGGCCACGAACGCGAATTCAAATATTCGTCGACGAATCGATTGTTGACGAGCGCATACGTCCGAGTGACGCAGTTGTCGTGTCCAATGCGTGAGCTGGGGTCGGCTGACGTCATTTTGTCCTTTGTAGGCATTGCAAAGAGGATATTTAGAATCATACACACATGATGATAACAACATAGCACACTGACATTAATGAGCACAAAACGGGCCCAGCTACAGAAAATAAATATTACACGCAAAAAATAATTATGTCTGTAACTTGTTAATTAAAAAGACGAACACATCTCTGAGCATCAAGTTTATTAGTATGCGTTGATGCATTGTAATATAACAGGTCATTTCACATACGCCATTTGAGCAAACGCCAGCTTGTCACTTGAAAAAATGAACAAAAATACACTGCGATCAAATGCAATCCATTGCAACGAAATCACGTTATATCAAAGTCTTCAGAACTGTCAATTTGTAAAATCGTCGATTTGAACAATAGGTTAAAGATCGCAGGCGCTTCCTCGCTAAAAGTTGCTGTGTTTATTCGGTGACCCAGGGCTAAAACAATTTTCCTTAGGCCCTTACACTCGAGGTATACCTTTCGTTTCGATCTCAGAAATTCAAACTTTCAAAGGAAGCTAGAAAAATGCGAAGATTTTATCCTAACAAACTTTATCGTAAACTCGTTGATTAGTACAAAACATAAAGATCGCAGGAGCTTCCTTGCTAAATGTTTCTGTGATTATGCAGTTACTTGGGGCTGAAACAACGTCCCCAAAGCCCAACTTGCGACTCAGACATTTCGCATCGGTTCTCAGACACTCCAACTTTGCAACAAAGACAAAAGTATGCGAAAATTGCGTGCTAAAAACTGTATCTATCCTCGAAAACATCCCGGGAATCCGAGCACCACTACGGCGATATGACTTAATTTGTCTCACAGGTGCTAATATCAAGAGCGATCTTGAACAGAACGGTATAAATTCTCATTCTTTCAGATCTTCACGTGATACCTGCGTCAGAGAGCACGAAGAAATCCGAAACCATCGGCCAGCAGCGGCACGTTTCGACTACCGCGTACCGGCCAAACTCTCATCCACCAGCTCTGGACAGTGGGCGCTGCCATCTTACCGGTGACATCATGGCTCTTGCGAGGTCACGTGACCACTAGTCACCGGGTTGCTATGGGCACGGTGCCAGCTCGGCTCGTTGCTATGGTACCGGGTGTGACCAATCGCGGTGAGAGGCGGCACAGGGAAAATCGTGGCGCTACTCTGGCAGCTACGCTGCCACATAGAGTGGCTCTAGTGTGGGCGGCACTTAAAGCCCCTTCATGTTTTAAAAGTTGCACAAGGTGCGTCGATGCACTAGGCACGTGCTACGTGCATCCCTGGGGAAGATGATGGCGGAACAGCGCAGCACTGAGCTAGATTTAGGACGACATGCTCTTCCCGGAAGTGGCGCGGGGCACGTGTCTCGAGCATTTCAACAATGTATGGCGCCACTTTTCCCAGGATAGAGAGGCTTTATGGCTGAATAGCCGCAAGTGACCCCTTCTGATCCCTTAAAGCACGTGACTCTCACTCAAAATTTTGCTGGGAACACCTGTAAATTGTCGGGGCGTTCACGTCTTCATAACTGGATGTTAATTTCCAACACTTAGGAAGATCGCGCATGGTTGTTGCACGCTCTTGTTTCGGCTCTCTATTGGTTCAGACCAAGGGCGTCATCAACAAAAGAAATTGTGGTGAATATTCTGAACCTATTTCAACAATTATGCTCAAAATACGTCGGATTTTTTCTTTATTTTATGTTTAATGTGTTGCTAGAGTCACACTCACTAGTTAGAGCGAACGCGATGCAAATTAAAAAATGGCCAGAAACGCTTTGCAGGGTAGGGCCCCTTCAAGTCCAGACGCAGCCGATGCTACAAGCGCGAGCATGTGGTCCTGACCAGTGCTTGCACTGCAGGAGCGCGCCTGCTTGGCAAGACTGATGAAAGCCCGGAGCGTGCTCTTTTAGCTTCTGCTACGCTCACACTTAAAGGGATTGTCCGGTCAAAACCGGAAGTACTTAAGTTCTTGCGCTCGTTACGTCGAGGGAGCCTTCATGTAGAGAAAGGTCATTTTTATTTTGATATATGATCTCCCGTTATTAATTAAACCTTTCATGAGCCTATGTACGAAACTGCACCCCGAATTTCGCCAGTGGCAATGGCTGACATCCGTAGGTGCTGCGTGACGTCACAAAACGCAAAGGTTTGTCGGATGGTCGGGATAACAAGCGTTAGTCGATGAATGTATTGTATTTTGTTTCGAATTATATAGTCTCCTAGGCTGTACCCTACTTAAATACGGTTCTTTAATGCAGTTCCCAAGCATGTGCAAAAAAGTCACGCCTTTTAGCAGGAAATTACTCGCAGACAGCCATAAGCTTCGAGCAAACGTATGCCGTTTCGCGCAAACACAACTGCGACGGCCACCGACCGAACTAGGGGCGCTTGCAAAGCAAAGGATGCAGATTTCTCCTCTGAAGCGGCACCTAAGTACACGAAGCGGCATCTGGGTACACGTCAGCGGATCCACTGGATCGGTGATGAGGCTGCGGGTCGCTCCCTCAGAGGCGATGTCCGCGGGTCGAAAACAAACGGCGAATCGTTCAAATGCATGTCGTCACTTGACTTGGACGAGCTTGATGAATCGTAGTCACGCTCCATTTTCACACGCGGGTCAAACAGAATCGGGCTGAACGCATGCTAAATACAACCAGTGGCGTCGCGAGGGTCAGCGGCACCCGGGGCAATAGCCCGCCGCGACCCCCCCCCCCCCACCCGCTCTCGCGTGGCCCGTCGCGACCGACCCCCCCCCCCCCTTTTGAGACGCCGCTGAATACAACTTCTGGTATCGTTTCCAGGTGGCCTTGCTGTTGGTTTGGGTTTCGCTGCATAATCAAATTGATTAATCCGATTTGGGCGAGGAGTGGATGGACGTAGTTTATTATCGTTGGCACAGCATCACACCTCAGCTTACGAGCCTTCTGTCCGCTTAGAGCTCAGCTCGTAGCTCTCTTTTGTGAGATGATTGCTGCATAAGCGGGATCTCGATCTTGACGGGAACCTAGGCCCTATGCACGGCGACGATCCACTTCGCTCGTCACTGCACGTCTCGCGGAAAAGTGTGGAACGTCATGTCTTGGCTCGCATGTGCTGCCCGGTGGTTGTGGCACCCAACCGCGCAACAAAAATCTCACCCAACTACGAAACAAGTCGAGCACAACAAGAAAAACGAAGCACGCTGAAGCAGACAAAAATGCTCGCTTTGTGTTTTGTGACGTCAGAGCTTCAATGTTGCCAACGAAAGCAGCGTTTACGCTAGAATGCGATTCGAGCAGCATAAATTCAATTACTCACGCAGAGGGGCATACAAAATTCAGATATTGCACGTACGATCCGTCTCGAGGCAATAACAATGATATTCAATTGGTTTCTCGAATACAAAATTTGACCGGACAACCTTTAAAGTGAAACCGAGTATTATGTTGAGAACATTCCATTTAACCAGAAAACTGAACTGTTTAACATGGTTTGTACTCGACATCATCGCACTATGTCCTGGGGGTTATAAATTTCTTTTAGCGGAGAAAATCAAATCCCGTGGTGTACAATGCACGCTGCAGAACGTTCGCGCTCAGTGCAACTCATATATTCACAAAACAAAATTTATTATTTCTTGGTGCAGCGTCGAGAGGAACGACGCGTGTGTCTGGCATCATAAAAACCCGCTTTCTGGCAGGAGTGATTTTGCAAACGAAGAAGCTTTGCGGGATCACGCTGTCTTGTCTGCGCCCAAGATGCGGAGCAGAGGAACCTTTACAACGCAGTATGTTTTAACTCCCCCCCCCCCCTTTCATTTTACGATGCTCTTCCAAAGAATACTTTTCATTTCTGAGGGAGTCCTTCGTCCGTTTTGCCGGGAATGCCGATTCGACTGCGATATTTGTGTCATTTGTTAACAGTAATCCCCCATTTCTTTTATTTAGCACAAAAAAAAGTGAAGATTAAAAAAAAACTGAGAATTTGAGCGGCTGCTTTTAAGGCCACTAGAATCTTTCTTTTTAGGTATCCCTGCCGTACACACTTGTAGTTTTATTTATCGTCAGATTAATAAGCCACATTTAGTCCTTTCAATCCTTCTATTTCCGGGGACAACTTTCATGAGACAGTTCAGCAACAACGAAAACATGTTTGGCTGCCTCAATGATGTGTACATGTAAAATGGTTCATGCAAACATTTTTGTACTTTCAGTAAATACCACTAAGAGCTAATTCCTGAGGTTGATAGCTTTCAAAAACACAGTTTTTTTCTCCACTCAATGACAGACGCAGAAAAAATAAAGGAAAGAAATAGCTTGTTCCTTCCCAACTCGCTATTAGAAGAAGCTGCGATGTTATCGGATGCTAATTGTATACCGCTAGTGTTAGAGTTCGGCTATTCTCATCTTTGATTGAACAAAAGTCAACACGAATGTTTGGCGATGCTAATTGCCAAGAACCCGAGCACTCGACTCGGGCTGATGACAATCGAGTACGTCACGATGTCACGTGAATGGCCGTGAGAAGTTGTGATCGCATGTGATGTCACGGTGTCAACAACGCTAATACATATATATTCCGTTGCAACTCAAGAAGGTAGGGCAAGGGAAAAGAAGGCCAGGGAGGAAGAAGCAGACGGAACGCTGGAGAAGAAGGGGGAAACCTCCTCCTCTCTCCAGCGTTCCGCCTGCTTCTTCCTCCCCAGCCTTCCTTTCCCTCGCCCTACCTTCTTGAGTTGCAACGGACTATAATGACGTACTCAATTTAAGCCGACTTGACGCGGTGAGTCACGCGACTACGTCACAAGGCCACTTGACGTGTCATTTATTGCTTGCATATCTTGACACTATGACGTCACGTGACCACGTGACACATGATTAATCGTAGTGCCAATGCAAAAGCGCCACGAAAACCCACAATTTTTCATACATTGAAATTCAGTATATGACAATTTGATCACTATATAGAAATACAGCTGTCAATTTTTACTTCTTGAAATACTCATTTTGTAATAAAAATATTACCGTGAACCGTTTTGAACCGGTTACCGTTATATTTTTTCCGGTTCAGTTCTGGTTCAGTTCCAAGATGGCGGCGAAGATTTCGGTTCGGTTCAGTTTCGGTTCGGCTAAAAATAACGGTTCTGTTCCGGTTTTCGATTCGGTTCGGTTCCGGTTTGACACTCTGTTCTCGACGCATGCTGAACGACAGGTGCCAGATGCTGCCATACCCACAGGATAACCTAAGGAGAGACAGAAGACAGGTGTGAGTCCAGGAAACTGGCATGTTTGAGCAACGCTTTTTTTAGAGGTGCCTTCCCGTTAATTTCCTTCAAGGGACATCCATCTGACTAGTCAATTCAGAATTATGTTCAATGTACCCCGTCAACTTGCTTAGCCTGTTTGCAAATATATAACAACTGGTACATTCACTTTTTATAATGATGAATGTTTTTTTTATTATATATGTTATATTATGATGCCAACTTCTCTTTTATGATTTTACAGATTAGCAAATCCCAGGTTCGGTCCTGATTCGCGTCATTTGCCACGATATTTATATTTTTCCAGTAAAGTGGTGTGAAGGCTTTGATACGTGGAGGTTGCGAAATCATTACGCGTGAACAAGCAATTAATTACGTTCGACCGTTTTACAAGTCACGTCCGACGTGCCTAAGAAATTAACCAAGTCACATACACTGCGTTGGAGAAAAGACGATCGTGCCATGGCCTGACGCGAAGGACAGCACGAGCACTTTAAGAAATGTTTGCACTCACCAGCAACGAACTTGAAGCGGAATCCCGGAATCTCGAACGGCGAAGTGAGTCCCCGGCTTTTTGGCTTCTTGCCTGAGCAGGCCCATTTAGAACACATTCATAGCGTGATTCGGTAACTCACGTGAAATTAAAACGCCAAGCGAGGATCCAACCGAAAGGGAAATGTACTAGGAAAGAGAAATTCGCAGAACAGCAACACCGACAACGCCGACAACGCGACCGACGACGTTTAAAAACATGGCTTCGGTTAGGGCAATGAACTTTTAAAGCTAACGGTCACTGCTCGATTTTTTATTTCCATATTGGTTTATTATTATAACCTAGCTTATTATGTTTTCTAAAAATATTAACATTAACGCACTCAATTTAGTTCATTGCGATTCTTTTTGACCCTGTTTTTTTGTTTGTTTTTGTTTTACACCTTCAGTTGTCGCCATCCGGCTTGAGGAGCGATCAATTAGAGGGAGATGATGCGATACGATATATAGGAGCAGTGATGGAGGAGAAATTTCGGGAACAGATACATGTGGAAGATAGGAGAACCGAAGGAAGTAACAGTCCAGCTTGTGACATCGCGGATTTTGGACAAAGAGAATGGGAAAAGGCGGAACGAAGAGTCCCTAGTGGCACGTCAACAGGCACAGATGGTATCCCAATCAAGCTGGTGAAGAATTTGGGTCCTAAATCTAAGGCAAAACTAAGGGAGGTAGTGAGCACTATGATAACAAAAGGAAATATTCCAGATGAATGGAGGCTTAGTAGGATGAGTATGATATATAAGGGAAAAGGAGATAAGTCTGATATTAGGAATTATCGTCCCATAACCGTGACACCAGTTATTTACAGGTTGGTAATGCAGATTATAAAGAACAGACTGGAGGAATGGGTAGATTGTGAGGGCATACTGGGCGAGTTACAGAACGGGTTTCGGAAACAAAGAAGGTTGGAGGACAATATATTTTCTCTAACACAGTGTATAGAAATAGCGCAAAAAGAAAACAGACAGCTCTGGCTGGCGTTTCTGGATATCAAGGGTGCCTATGACAATGTGAACCAAAGGAATCTGTGGGACATAGTGGAGAGCTTAAACCTAGATGAAGGACTAACAGCAATATTAAGGAACATTTACAAAGATAATAAGGTGATTATAACATGGGAAGGAAAGGCAACGGGGGAAATAGAGATAGGACGAGGCCTTAGGCAGGGGTGCCCGTTATCGCCTTTGCTGTTTATGTTGTATCTGAGAGGATTGGAGGATAGACTAGAGAAGAGTGGGCTTGGATTCGACCTTTCGTACAGTAAGCTAGGCCAAAAAATTCAGCAATCCTTACCGGGATTGATGTATGCGGATGATATCGTACTAATGGCTAACAACAGGATAGATTTGCAGGAATTAATGAGCATCTGTGGTAGGGAAGGGGAGGAATTAGGTTTAGAATTCAGTAGTGAAAAATCAGCAGTCATGATTTTTAACAATGATGAAGTTGAGAGGCTGAAGATACAGAATATTACAGTGGAGAGAGCTAGTAAATACAAGTATCTAGGAGTATGGATATGTGATGGTGCAGAATATCTCAGTGAGCATGAAAAGTATATAATAGGTAAGGGCAACAGAAATGCAGCTGTAATGAAAAATAGAGCACTTTGGAATTACAACAGGTATGAGGTGGTGAGAGAGATTTGGAAAGGGGTCATGGTGCCTGGTTTGACTTTTGGAAACGCAGTGCTATGCATGAAATCCGAAGTGCATGCAAGACTAGAAATAAAACAGCGCGGAGTAGGTAGGCTGGCTTTGGGGGCACATTGCAAAACGCCAAACCAGGGAGTGCAAGGAGACATGGGATGGGCGTCATTTGAGGGCAGGGAAGCTGCGAGCAAGATAGAATTTGAGGATCGGTTGAGGCAAATGGATGGGGAGCAATGGGCACGAAAGGTTTTCAGCTTTTTATACATGAGGAGTATAGACACAAAGTGGAGACAGCGCACTAGGAAATTAAGAGGAAAGTTTTTAGGCTATAGTGGGGTTACGGAAGAGCAGGTCTCCGTTAAGAAGAAAGTTAAGGCCACAGAAAGAGATCGGTGGCTAGAGGGAATGCAGACAAAGACGGCTCTGGAAAGCTATAGATTAAACAAAACAGTTATTGCCAAAGAAAGCATTTATGATAATTCTAGGGGAAGCTCATTGTTGTTTGAGGCAAGGACAGGTGTTTTGCGAACCAGAACATACAGAGCGAAGTACCAGGAAATGGATACAGTGTGCGCTGCTTGTGGAGAGGTGGACGAGACGGCTGAGCACTTGATACTCTACTGTAAAGGGCTTCACCCTATGCCTACCGAAGACAACATAGATTTAATAAAGTCATTGGGTTTTAGAGACAGCGAAGGAAAAGTGGATTACAAGACAGTAGAGATTACCAAGCAAAGATTAAGTGAATGGTGGCAGAAAGCACGAGAAAACTAGGTATTTTCTTATTAACTGATGGCAAGGGGGTTTTATAGCCTCACTTTCTTTTCAGTGCGGAGTGTATATAGTTTTCACATTTAAATATTCTAAGCTTAAATGGTAAGACAAATTGGCTAGGTGGCGTAAGCTACCACCCGATCCAAAGGGCTCAGCCGTATTCATCCATCCATCCATCCAGCGCTGTGTATGCGCGATTACCGGAAGTGGCCTTGAGTGGGACCACTGGTTACGATTTCACTGCGGGTCTAACCCTCGACCTCACAGCTCCGCCAAACGAATGGAGCGAGCTGCTTTGAGGCTATTTGTAAGGAGCCAAGATGGAGGTTGAACGAAAGAGACGTTTGGCCGCGGTGGCCCTGGCGTTCACTATTGAGGACGAGGAGGACTGAAGTGAACCGAAAGGGCATGCTGGACGAAGCCCTGGATGTGCAGGAAAGATCTTGGTCTGCATAGTCAACTCTTTTCGTCGCACAACAAAAGGTTCGTCTTCTTCGTCTTCAACAGTTGGCGCCAAAAGAAAACTACTTTGGATTTGGATTCCAATCCAAACAACAAAAGTCAGCTTGTTGCCAGACTTAGCGCTTCAAATATACTAAAAACGCCGCGGTCCGCCGCCACGGTCCGGGCGAGAAAAGTAGCTTGGCATTTCTCAGAAGCGCGGGCCGCGGACCGCCGGCGGACCTTGAAAACCGGTGACATAAGATCACGTGATGCGCGGCCCGCGGACCAAACCAGCAATTTGGTCCGTCGTGTGGATACACCTTTAGCAATCCTAATTTCTGCGAGCGTTCGAAATTTTTTTCAAAACTTGATAGCTAGTTTTACGCCCAGTGCAGCTCTGTATCATCGGACTGACTGCATGCACTCGTACACTGGCTTGCACTCGTAACGCTTTCATCATTGACCTCCATCATGTCTGATCCACTGACTCTTCGTCCTCAACTTTTACAGCACGCAAACTAACCAACGGTGCAGCGATAAAGAGCTGATGGAACTGAAACTTCATTTTCTACGATCGCTCGTACAAAAGAGCAGAAAAAAAAGAAAGAAAAAAGTCTTACGCATGGTCCCGGAGAGCACGAGGAGTGTAACTCACGTGACTTCCGGCGAACCCTCTTTAGTGACGTAGGTCGATGCCTCCCTTCCGACTGCCCCGACACCTTGCGGTACACTGTTACGTCCCAGTGCATTGGCGCGAAATTGGAATTGGGCCTCGTATTTCTATTTTTTTATAAAAAATCTACGCAACTCCATAGTGAAACAATTTGTTTTGTAATGTCCTGATATGCCATTTCAACGCCTAGCATGAGAAAAACATTTTTTTTTTGGCGTGTCAGAGGTTTTAAAAATCAGCCAGCGAGAAGCGTTAAGGGGGATTCAACCGCTATTTATTTGTACCCTTTTCCTCATAGATGGCGCAGAATTTTTCCGGAACAAACGAGTTGCATGTTCGCAGCTGCGCATGCAGGTCGGGCGCTCGAGGTGGGCTTGGGCCACGGGCTGTTCGCCGCCAATCTCGAGCTAGATCTTCTTCGCTCTGCGTTCGCCGCTGCCGGAAGCGGCCAACAGGCAGCGCAATATACGAGCCAGTACATACGTAGATTACAGTGGCTTACAAAACGTAGAATAAGCTCTGATTTCCGAACGAATTCGAAGTTCCATCCACGTTTGAAATTATCGAAAGCCCAGGGTGCGGCGTTGCGGCCGTTTACACCACCACATTTGGCACGCAACCAATGTTTTGCAAAAAAAAAAAAAAAAGTTTATTTTTAGAGCTTAATTTAAAGCTAGAAAAAAAAAGAAAAAAGTGGCAGTTTTGCACTTCCTATGTCCTATATCGGCCTGCTCTTCTTCTGAATACTGGTTTGCAAACCCGCTCCCAGGATCTGTGCAGTAAAGCCCATCTATACTGGGAAAAGTGGCGCCAATCATTTTTATGGAAATGCTCGAGACACTTGCCGCGCGTCACTTCTGGGAAGAACTAGAGCCACTAAATGAGCTGCGCTTAGAATATCGGCACTCTGTTCGTCAACATTGTTGTAGGCGCCGACATTTTAGTGCTTGTGCAGAGTAGACGCAACTGCCGATTGTCATGATTCAAAAGTGCGACTTCCTCAGCATTAAATTCGGTGTTAGGAAGCTCATATAATATTGCTTTGCTCTGTCGCGAACTGTCTAAACATTTGTGGAGGGCGGAAAAGCGTTTCCAGTGATTTCAGATCAATCTTCAGATAACTGGCAACCATGATTTTAAGCCACAATATGAACAAGTGTCGTTACCCTAAATAAGTGTAAGCTACGCTCACTAAATAAGCGTAGCTTATTTAGTGGCACTATAGAAGAACATGGCGTCTGAAATCTAGCTCAGTGCTGCGCTGTTCCGCCATGATCTTCCCTAGTGCCACTAAATAAGCTACGCTTCAGAGTAACGACACTTGTTTATATTCTGGCTTAAAATCATGGCTGCCAGTTATCTGAAAATGTGTCTGAAATCACAGGAAACGCTTTTACGTCCTCCACAAATGTTTAAACGCTTCGCGACAGAGCAAACCAATATTACGTAAGCTTCCTAACACCGAATCAAATGCCGAGCAAGTCACACTTTTGAATCATGACGATCAGCAGTTGCGTCTGCTCTGTACAAGCACCAAGATGGCGGCGCCCACAGCAATATTGGGGAACAGAGTGCCGACCCTAAGCATAGCTCATTTAGTGGCGAGGTCCACACTTTTGCGCGGCGAGGTCCACACTTCTGCACGTCCAGAGGTGTGGACCTCGTCGGCGAGGTCCACTCTTCTGCGCGGCGAGTCAAAAGCAACAATAGCAACCGTTTCTTACCCATGAACTGTACCAAGGAGTTCTCTGTCTAAGCAAGTGGCGCGGCTTTACTAATCGTCCACAATCACGCGCCCAGTGCACAGCAGCTGACAACATTGGCAACGGGTATGGCAAGAAAGGACACTTTCCGTCTGTCTGCCTGTCAGCGAAAAAGAACCACTCAAATACAGAAAGCCAAATGCAGGATCGTGCCACGCGCACTGCCGCTGAAGATTCCGCAATGACGAAACGACCTGTCCAGACAACGTCGTTAGACAATCCAAAACGGCGTGAATGCGTGAGAGTCTGCTCTGAGCAGCTCGCCCCTTCGATTACCCATTGATTCTCCTTCATTTGGTTGTCCTCAAAAGCGATCACCTGCCATAATGAACGCGATGAGCTTTCCCATTTCAGGCAGGAGCTACAACGGTAAACGACGCTATTATGTTCTTCTTGTAAACAACGCACGCCATCTTGGCGGCTCTCTCGCATCTGCTTGTCCGCTTGTCGATGCCGCCACTGCGCTGCACTGCGTGACTGCGCCATCTAGCGATCTCGCTACCGTCATTAACTGATCGTTGGCTTGAATAGCATTCCATGGAGAATCCAATTCAAGCCTATATGGCCTGCGTGGTGTTTGTCACTGGTGCCTGGAAGCCTGGACGCGTCATCGTTCTACGCACCGTACATGTTTGCTCGCCTCGGCCTCGCGCCCAGTTCAAACATGTTCGGAAGCGCGGTCGCTGGACGTCCGTTGACCACTCTGACCGGGGACGGAAGCATGAGAGCATTGCTCATCGTCATTTGCGACGGGTTTTCGGGCAGAAACCGGTAGGAATAAATGGCCTCTCCTCTGGCGAGAAGAAAAACCGCGTCCATGACAATGATGTTGACGGAACAGAGGGGAAAGCGGATTTGTGTAAGATTAATGTGACGCGCATTCTTGCACGTTCTCGTTGATGTCCTGAAGATTTTGGGGGACGCGGACCGATTCGCTACATAATTCCAAGCAATTTGAGCTACGTCTTTGAATTGCTACAAAGTATAAAATCCACCGCTTAAAGCACATATTACGAAAAATTGGAGCTTGCTAATGCAGACGACATTTTTCCCCCGACTCAATTCATAGTTAGCTTCTCAATTTGGGGCACGTGCTGCCATACCGCGATGACGATCAATCAATGTCACGATGTCATTCCAGTTCCTCTCGCAGACAAGGGTTTCTTCGACGTGATTAACTTGCCTCCTTGAAATCATATAAGTCCATCACACCCTTTTACACGTTATGTACGGGAGGTGTTGCGACGAATGCGTACACCCTTCTAACACGATTTCATAAACATATTTCAAACTGTGGGTGTGATAGGGTGTAAGAGGGTGTATGTAAGGTGTAAGCCTCTCATACACCTGTTACACCAACAATACTCCAAATCGTGTAAAATGGGTGTAGGAACGGTGGTAGGAGGAGTGTTGGTTAAAAACACCCTTTAACACGATTTTGGGTGTTAAAATATTTACCGTGTATGATGTACCACAGAAAGGCTACAAGCGCGAGCACCTTGCTCTGGGGCACATCTCGTCGGCACAAGCTCTCGTGACTTAAGAGCAGCTGCCAACGCTATGAGCTCGCGCTTGTAGCCTTTGCTGCGGTACAACATAAGGTGAAACGAAGTATAGAGTACTCTAGTCCAGACCACGGTCCAGACAGATAAAGAGGGATCGGTGGCCAAGTGCAATAAAGAAAAGAAAAAAGGATCGGTGGCCGAGTGGGTTAGAGCAAAAGGCTCTGGGTTAGAGCACACTAGAGCACACCAGCTCGGAGCACGTGGAGCGAAAGCTCGCGCTGTATATCCCAGGAATCCTGGTTTCAATCCTCACCCCTGCCCGTTTCGATCTGGATGAGCATCGTACCGGCGTGCGGTCGTGTATCACTACCAACGTTACTTTGATCACCACTGCGTGATGCACGTTAAAGACCCCAGGCTACCGGTTGTACTGCACTGGCTTAATTTCTCATCTACAGCTGGGAGACAAGTCGCCTGTTGAGGCTGACTATGTTCTAGGCTGTATAAACATACACACACCCCAATTTGTTTCCAGACGGATAAGGTAGCACCGCTTCATTCCACCGTGACATAGTAAGATCATCACTGTTGAAAGAGGTGTTCATAACGGACAATAGCGTAGTGAACTCCCGAGGTTATTATGAAGACACTAAAGTTATTTAGAGGTTCATTTGATTTTGCCTAAAATTAGAAAGGTGAAGAAAAAAAGAAAAAAAAAGAAACGTACGCCTCACTTTTGGTAGAAACGTATTTTCTACCTTTTGATGGCCCGTCTGATTTTCTTAGTAATCCGCAAAACGGGAAGTGTTATATTTACAAAAAAATTGTTTCGGGCGCCAAAACGCTAACGTCAAAATTCAATTTGCATCTCAGAGTAAGCACCTGTTTGTTGGTTAAGAAAATATATTGTAACTGTTCCAAAATAATGGAAATCATGCTTCCTCTTTTGCTTTTCATATCCACTAGCAACCAAACAAGGTCTACAGAGAATGAAAATATCTGAAATAATGTTTCATAAAATAAATGTTGTTCGGAATAAGTATTTTAGCCTTCTTTGCAACTCATTCACCTATTAATATTTTTTTATTTCTAAATACATATTAGTAGGGTGCCTTTATGTGTGCTTTAGGGCCACACTAGAGCCAGATTAGAGCCGCTAAATAAGCTACGCTCATTTAGCGGCTCTAATCTAGCCATTTTGTCCCACACTTTTATTTTTCTTTTTTGTTCAGAAGCGCGTGCAAGAGCGTGTCCCGGCACGCGTTTGTGGCGCTGACTGTGCTATGGCGATATTTTGTTTTTGTCGATTTATTTGTATTTTACCCGTGAGCGCGTTTTGTCGGCAACACACTAAGCAGAAGGACATTGAGGCACCCTACATATTAGGATATCTCTGTTCAACCCTGCACGATCTTACCGCTCATTTACACTGGAAGCGGATCCGCGTTCGCAAAGCGGTTGCGAACGCGGTTGTATAAAGATCCAGTACAGTTGCACGCGCACTTGATGTCATCGAGTGCGCGTGCAATTGCACTGGATCTTTATACAACCGCGTTCGCAACCGCTTTGCGAACGCGGATTCGCTTCCAGTGTGAATGAGCGGCTATAGTTCGTTTCACCTTATGTGCGAGCGAAGCCAACGCTACAAGCGCGAGCATGCTGCTTGTAACAGCGCCTGTAGTGCACGAGCGCACGTGCGAAGCAGGAATGCTCAGAGCGTTGGGCTCGCGCTTCCACCTTTGACTTGGCTCGCACGTAACGTGAAACGAAGTATAGGGTGCTTACGTGCCACGCTTGTAGCGTATGCAAGCGTTTGACCACGCGCGCTAACATAGCACACACAAAAAAAACAGAATCAACAAAAGTCTCGCCTTCAGAGCCTTATCAGGCCTTTCGCTAGGAGTCTGCTGATGACTAGTTACACGTGCAACACGTGCTGGCGTCTGCAGTCATATAACTGCTTGAAAGGAAAAGTCTATTTTGTTTCTATCTTATGTTCAATATTTACTTCTAATTACTTATATAGAAGAGATGAGAGCGTGCAGTGCAAGCACCTAGCAATTTTTTTTTTAGAAAATCTTGTTTTTTGGCTCGTGTAGATAATTTACGCATCGCGGGAAGATTAAACTCTGGAAATGGGACACCCGCAGTTGGAATAGAGCGCGAAAATTTGAGAAGAGGACGCAACTGTGTGTATGGGCATTTTAACAACCTAATATGCATGACATTAATTCTTACTGTTCTTCAGAATCTGGTTCGCCAGCACTTGCAGGCATCAATATTTTCCCCGTGTCATCAAGGAACACGACCGCTCTCACTGATGTAACACATAAAACCAAAATATTCGTTTGTAAGTAGGTGGGTATCTATTTGTGCTCGTAAGTACAGGCGCCACAGAGGCATGCAGCCTATGCCTGAGAGGCCCGTATAAGGGATGATAATAATAATGCAGTGCGATATAATGTGAGGCACTGATAATGTACAATGAGGCATCACGAAGGAGGGGTCTAAGTTGATCGTAGGTGTGTGGCAGCTTCGCGACAAAGTTGCGGAACCTCGGGTCGGTCACTAATGGGCACGTTTGTTATTCTTTTTTGCAACGTTCAAAAAGTGCCGACCAACGGAGCCATCAATTGTAATTCTGTTGTGTCTATGTCTATACAGCGGGAAGTTAGTCAGCTCTGATGGCATCTGGTGTCTTCGTTGGAGATGAAAGACAGTGCAGTATACCGCTGCTTGTCTAACGTCTTTAACGTGCATCACGCAATAGTGATACATGACAGCACGCCGGTACGATGCTCATCCAGATTGAAATGAACAGAGGCGGTGGATTGAATCCACGATCAGCGAGCTTTACAGCGGGAGCGGTCGCTACACGTGCTACCGATCCACGAGCATCGCGGTCGAATTCGAGCTCGAGCGAAAAACAGCAACAGCAAGAAAATCTCCGGTTTGAGGCATTCAGTACTAGTGTCGCCATCTCGTTTAACAAGTTGGAAATAAAATTAACAGTGTGATTTTATTTACACAAATACGCAAATAAAACACTATTTTGCTTTCTCGTCATGGTCTTAAAATTAAGATTAGGGGTACCCCTAGTACGTACGGCCAAGCGTTTTGTCACGTTTGTCTTCTAAATAATTGTATTTTCAAAAATGCCTCAAAACGCGCTAAAAACAGTCAAAACGGTCATATTTCTGGATTTTATTAAAAATCTCCAGCGCTCTAAAGGAAAAATTCAAGGGCCGTACAACCTTCATTACGTTATCATAAGTAACCTCCGAAAGAATGAATACTCTGGTGCATTCCTGAAACTCAGGTTTGTGTAGCGAAATTTGCCCATTGGTGACAGCGGTTGAATCCCCTTAGCCTGGTTCGCATGCAGCGGTTTTGGCCTAAGAGCAGCGCGATTTCTGCCGTCGCGGCGCTCTGGCCAGCACCAGCGGTTGAGCGGCACGAGCGCCGCGACGGCAGAAATCGCGCCGCTTTAGGGCCAAAGATCACTGCATGTGAAACCCGCTTTATGCGGATCGCGCTTCGCACCGTCAATAGAGGAGTTTTAGTAGATCGTTCCGATGACTCCGATAACGATACCCGATACCTCCGCCGCCTTTGCGCATGCATCGTATCGTTATCGGGGGTATCAGTCAGGCATCAGGAACGAGCTACTAAAACTCCCTAATAGTCTCGCACGGTTAAAGGGGCGATGCAACCATTTTTGTACTTTGCGCAAATACCGCTCAGAACGGATCCCTGACGTTGATGACCTATGAAACACGCGTTCGTTTTTCACCCCACGCAATAGAAGTCCCAGAAACAAATTAAAGAAAAACGAGCAGCGTTCACCCCTCAACTCGCAGCCAGAACAAGCGGCCACGTGACCTGGAATGGATTATATGCCGCCAATGTTGATCATAGCCACGCTGGGGTTGGCAAAGCACAGGACACGCGCTGAGTTCCAGACATTGTTATGGCTCGGCTATTGTCGTCGTTGAAGCGATTGGACACGGGCCACTACCCGAATGCTTCTCGAGCTAGTAATTATCACGAGCCCAAATCGAGCGCCCACGCAATGCTCGGGTCAATCTATGAACCCCATTCAAATATCGTCACTTGGGTGTACTGCGATCCCCACGTTACGTCATCAAATTTTGCAAAGAGAGATTGAATGAAAATGATCGCTTTTGTCCTTGAAATTACACCGCAACAAAGGAGTTTCTTGGCCAGTGGCGTTGCGTGCGAGTATCCTTGAGTCCCACCAGTGCCAGTAAGCTCGTGTAAAGTGAAAAACATTCCAACTGAATATCGTTGCACAGCTCCTTTAAGGGTACAGTTAGAGCCACTAAATAAGCTACGCTTCAGAGTAACGACACTTGGCCATGTGTGGCTTAAAATCATGGTTGCCAGTTATCTGAAGCTTTATCTGAAATCACAGGAAACGCTCTTCCGTCCTCCACAAAAGTTTAAACAGTCCGCGACAGAGAAAAGCAATATTACATGAGCTTCCTAACACCGAACCAAACGCTGAGGAAGTCGCACTTTTGAATCATGACGATCTGCAGTTGCGTCTGCTCTGCACAAGCCCCAATATGGCGGCGCCCACAACAATGTCGGGGAACGGAGTGCCGATACTCTAAGCGCAGCTCATTTAGTGGCTCTAAGGTTACAGTCAATGAAGTAGTGTAGTTGCGAGCCTTGCCATGATGGCGTCAACGCATGACAATCTCGCCTAGTAGTAATATCCAAGGATTGGACGCCCTATAGCCTATACCACGTGGCCTATACAGAGCTTGCCCGTAATATCATTCGCGGCCATGTCGGTATTTTTTGTGCCGCGAGCGTTCGCTTCACCGTGTTAGTTTCACACCGCAAGAGGAGTGGCTCGAGGGAATCAGTAAGTAGAAATAACCGTCAGTACCCAGCAATGACGTATGGTTGGCCTGACAGGGTCGCCGCATCCTCAGATCAAGCTCCTATCAAACGTCTGCAAAGAACCCCGATGTCGATGGTGTTGAATGCACGTTGCAGAACCACTGTGGAGCTGGAGACTACAGCCAATGCCACAACCACGGGAGCTCGAGGTCGCTGCTTTGAAGCGTTGTTCCGCAGAAGGATCGAGCGCTCGCGCTAGAAATGCTGTCTCAAAGCCAGGAGCGCGGGCTAGCTCGAGCTTGTAGCTTTGACTGCAGTCTCAGCTTGTGAGCGTTCTCCGCCAACTCACGTTCAGGACTAAATAATTAACTCCACGAGAGAGCCATACTGCCGCGAAGTGGTGCTGCTTCTTAGGAACTCATGACGTCACGGCATTCAAACGGAGCTTCACAGAACGCCACCTGACGCAATATTGAAATCTGTTCATTTTCTTTTAAAATCAACTTCAAATTTCAAAATCAGTTTTCTTGACTTCTCTGACTGCAGCCCAGAAACTCTAGTCTAGGGCAGTGTTTATAGGCGGCCGGCACAACATGGACCACATCTAAACAAAGAAACAAAAGAGCAAACATTTCGTTTCCGTACCCTATAACACCTTTTCTACGTGGGCGCCGCCATCTTCAATTCTGGACACTTCGGTATGCGTGAAACATCGCTTTCTTCTCGCCTCGACAGTAGAACGTGTTAACATTTTAATTGCAACCGTCAGTCGTTCTTGTTATGACCCTTCTATACTTTTTCAATGATTCAAAACTGTAATCTCTTTTTTTCTTTTGAACGCATACCGGATATGGAGACAACGTGGCTGGGTGCGTGGCTAAACGAAAAAAGGTGCATAATAAAACGAGTAAAAAACCCTAAGAGTAAATTAGCCATTCTAAAATATGAAAGATCCATGATTCGTTTCCTTACCAAAGAAAAGGCGCCGATCTAAAGAAAGGAGCTGTCTTGAGTTTGGAGCTGAGACTCTTCTTTCACAATCTTAGTGTAGATTTCATTTGGACTAAAGAATTGAAAAAAAAATATCGTTTACCTAAATTTAAAAAAAAACATTATAATTGTTTTTTTTTTGATGATTTCAAGCAAAGTGAGGCAAGGTTTTACCGCGTAACATATTTCAAATATTTTACTTTCCTGACATCCCGAGAAACCTCAAATCTAGTTATTTTGAATGACAAATTCAAAAATATACGTACAAACTAAAATCGGTTGCATACATTTCAATGAACGATGATATTTGGAAAATCTAATAAATTCGGGGTCGACATAAAAAGAAAGGTTTATTGTCTGGTTTATTTCTTTTTAGGGTCAAAATTTCCCCCTAAATCTAGCGGGAAAATTTTACCCTCGTGATGTCACACGTAACGTCACGAGTGACGTCATTATGGGAAACGTCCCATAATGCACCGCGTGGTTACGCCGACGGCGACGGCGACGCCGCTCAAACCGGAAACACCGACGGCGACGGCGACGCCTCGACCGAAATGGGCGCCTAAGAGCTGTGCTCTAAAAACATTACTTCTATTACGGATAATGTCACTTATTTAAAAGGTTACGTGTTGATTAAAGTATTCAATAGTCATATTAGGTAATTAATTACACCACGTCAGAATGGTGCCCAGAATAGCACCTATGCGAGTATACGTCGCAACGAACAACCTACAAGGTTAAAAAATAAGATTTAATAGCGGTCATACAAAACTATGCTAAGTTTTCGATGGCATACTTAGAAGAGCGGTCACGGACTTGCTGAATTTTCGAAATATTCGTCAATTCGAATGTATATAGGATATTTTATTTTAAACACACCATATGACATTTCTATTCAATAAAAGAGCCAGGTTTAAGCATTTCGGTGATGTCAAGGTCATGAAAATAACTTAAAAGGTCGCACTTCAAAAATTAACATACTTTGCAAAAAATCATCGAAGGGACGTAACCTGTTTTCTGCCGGCTCTCGAGAATCGCATGTATTGACCACTCGTTATTTTCTTACTTCTCAAGATGCTGCACTAGGACTTTACCGTGAAACTGTCGAAATAATTTTATTACGCTTACTGCGATACGAAAAAAAATCTTTAAAAGATGTTTTTTAAAGATTTTCTTTTATGATCTTTGGCAAAGTTTGGCAATGTTTTTGTGTGACCTATTTAAAATATTTTAATGACTTGGACATAACCAAAAAATTAAAACGTATATTTTTTTATTGAATGCCATTTCAACGTATAGACTTAAATAAAATATATGTTTCATATATTTTAATGAACGAATATGCTTCGAAAATCTGCAAATTCAGGACCAATTTTCTACGGATCATATAGTTTTATTTGTTTAGTATTTTTTTTTGGCAGCAAGGTATGAGCGTGAGTTTATCAGGGAATATTAACAAAAAAAATATCATTATTTTTTTCACATGCCCGCAAATAAAGCTTGAATTTTGTCAGTTTTTCGTGGTGACCTTGTCCTCGCATATTGTCACGAATGACAATTGATGAGGCGATGATAACTGAAGAAACTAAACGTTTAATGAGGCGAGCTTGTGCCCAGAACAAAAAGGGAACAGAAGAAAACAGCAGAGCGTCGCGGGCGTCGATGGCGGCGTAATAGTAGGATCGTACGCTGGGGCGAGACTCCTCCGGCTCGCCACGCGGAGCGCCTTTTGTACACACGTGGGTTTCTGGAACAATCGGCGTAGAAGATTCGGCGCGTAGAACATTCTGACCTCGAACATGCAAAAGAGTTCTCGAATTTACCAGAACACTAAATTGCAAGAATAAATAAAAGACGCGTCGCTCCCAGAAATCGAACCCTGGCTCTTTCGCGTGGGAGGCACGATGACGTTGCTACGGCCGCCTGCCTATTGGTCAGGGCCGTGCTGCCTGTTGGCCACGGCCGTGCTGCCTATTGGGCCAGATATACGCGCGGCATTACTCCCCCCCTTTAAAAGCGCATCACCCCAATGCAATGCAAACAAAAAAATCAGCAGAACCCATCCTTTGGGAATGATTATCCACGTTAATGCGAATAGCATCAAACGGTGCGGAGTTATGCGCGTTCGTCAGGTGGCCGGCACACTCTAGATACGCCAGCCCACTCTTGAGGCGATTCTAAATTTGCTGACACTTTCACAGCCCTGCGCACGATCTCCGCAGCCCAGCACGTGCGTTTGTGTCACTTAGGAAGGCGAGCAAAGCACGCGCCATACGCACAAACACTCAAAATGGTACCGACCAGACTTTCTGGCGTCTCAGCTAGTCTCAACCAACGGTACTCTAAACGGTTGTTTATATCTTACCATAGGACGCGCTTACAGCGCTGTCACAGCTACCGTGCGCGCGCGTTCCATGCACGAGGGCTCATTCCGCTCTCGTGAGGCTGAGCACGGCCGCTAGCATCACCCTCTCCCGAGCGCGGGAGAGGGTGAGCTAGCGGCCGTGCTCAGCCTCACGAGAGCGGAATGAGCCCTCGTGCATGGAACGCGCGCGCACCGGTAGCTGTGACAGCGCTGTAAAGCGCGTCCTATGGTAAAGATATAAACAACCGTTTAGAGTGCGTTGAATGACTGCCTTCATAGCTCTGTGGTTAGCGCGTCTGCCTGCTGATCAAAGGGTCAACGGTTCGAATCCCAGCCGGCGCCGGTCTTTTTTATTTATTTATCGACCCGCGGCGTAAGAGGTTAGATAGCCAGATAGATAGATAGCATAGACGAAAAGTGCGTGAAGTATCCAAAGAATGCTATTCGCATTAACAGAGCAAAATAATAGAACGGCAAACTAAAGAGTCATTATGAACACATAATGTCCACAGTCCTATCGAGCGTAGTACGGCTTCAGGCGCACGACGTGGACGACTTCAGGTCGTGGTGGGCGGCGTGATGATGTTCTTGTTCCGTCGGGCATCGCCTCGTAGTTCAGATCTCTAAGTCGACGAAGTACCTTGTAGGGTCCGAAATACCGTTTCAGGAGTTCCTCGCTGAGACCACGGCGGCGAATCGGTGTTCAGATCCACACCCTGTCTCCGGGCTGGAAGTGCACGTCCCGACCACGAAGATTGTAGCGGCCAGTGTTGATACGTTGTTGGGCTTTAATCCGGAGTCTGGGTGAGCTGACGGACTTGTTCCTTGTTGCGATGTTACTCCACGAACAGACTGTCTTCGACAGTCGGTTCGTGGGGTAACATCGCGTCAAGCATTGTCGTTACTTTGCGACCATGAACCAGTTGAAAGGGTGTCACCCCGGTGGTATCTTACACGGCCGTGTTGAAGGCAAATGTGACGTACGGCAACACCTCGTCCCATGTCCTGTGCTCCACGTCGACGTACGTGGAGATCATGTCGGCGATGGTCTTGTTGAGTCTCTCCGTCAGCCCGTAGGTCTGCAGGTGGTACGCCGTGGTGCGACGATGGCTGGTGTGGCTGAGACGAAGGATTTCTTGCGTTAGCTGGGCCATGAACGATAATCCACGGTAAGAGATCAGAACTTAGGGAGCGCCGTGCCGGAGGACGATAGACTCGACGAAAAACTTGGCGACTTCCAACGCAGTCCCTGAAAGAAGGGCTTTCGTTTCGGTGTACCGCGTGAGATAATCTGTGGCGACGATTATCCGGCGGTTTCCCGACGTTCACGGCGGAAAAGGGCCCAGAAGATCCATTCCGATCTGCTGGAACGGTGCAGTCGGGGGAGTAATCGGCTGCAGGAGACCTGCCGGCTTCGTCGGCGGTTTCTTGCGTCGCTGGCACTCGTGGTACGATCGGGTGTAGAGGGTGGACGGCTTTGGTGGAGCTTGGGCCAGGGTAATACTTTCGCGAATACGGTCCAGTGTTCGGCTGTAACTGAGCTGTCCGGACGTCGAGTCGTCGTGACATGCTCTGAAAGATCTCCTCTCGAAGGTCGGTCGGGATTACCAGCTACCACGGTGAGTTGTTGTCCCCGAAAGTATCTTTGTGGAGTACACCGTCGAATGCGAAGGTCGGTACTCCTGAGAAGCCCCGTTCCAGGTGCTCCGATTAATGCGCGCAGTTCAGGATTGTCCCGTTGATGTCGTGCTATGTCGTCGGTGTTCACTGCTCCTACTAAGTACTCGTCGTCATTGTCGTCCCTGCAGCCGGAAGCGGTTTCGACAGGGGCTCTGGACAGGCAGTCGGCATCGCTGTGCTTGCGGCCTGACTTCTCGACCACAGTCGATGTCGAACTCTTTGTAGTCGGAGACCCCATCGAGTGAGGCGTCCCGACGAATCCTTGAGGTCTGCAAGCCAGCAAAGCGAGTGGTGGTCCGTCACCACGCTGAACTGGCTCCCGTACAAGTATGGACGAAACTTCGTGATTGCCCAGACGACCGCAAGGCATTCCTTCACAGTCGTAGAGTAATGTTTCTCCGCCTTGGACAGTGTCCGACTTGCGTAGGCGATGACTCGCTCGATGCCGTCTTGCACTTGGACCAGTTCCACGCCCAGTCCTGCGTTACTTCGGCGTCCGTGCGAATTTCGGTTTCCGCATCCTGATTGAAATGGCCAAGCACAAGAGGAGTCTGCAGTCGTCGTTTCAGCTCGTCGAATGCCTGCTGCTGCTCCCCGGCCCATTCGAACTTCTCGGCGTCCTTTGTGAGTTTAGTGAGCGGTGCGGAAATCCTTGCGAAATCCCGAACGAAGCGTCGATAGTTGACAAAGACCAAGCAATCTTCGCACGGCCTTCTTGTCTGTCGGCGCTGGAAATGCCGCGATGGCGCGAGTCTTCTCAGGGTCTGGGCGGACGCCTTTGTTACTAGCCACGTGGCCTAGAAACTTCAGCTCGTCATAGGCGGAAACAGAACTTTGACGGCTTGAGTGCGAGTCCGGCGGTCTGAATGGCTTGGAGAACAGCTCGGAGTCGTCGCAAGTGCTCGTCGAAGTCACTTGATAACACTACGACGTCGTCAAGGTAGACGAGACAGCTCTGCCTCTTCAGCCCTGCCAGGACTGTGTCCATGACACGCTGGAAAGTTGCTTGCGCCGTGCACAGTCCGAAGGGCATCACCTTGAACTCGTACTGTCCATCCGGCGTGACGAAGGCTGTCTTCTCTCGGTCCTGTTCGTCGACTTCGATCTGCCAGTACGCTCTTCAGGTCCATCGATGAAAAGTGTCGAGAGTGGCGCAGCCCGTCTAGCGTGTCATCGATTCGGGGGAGTGGATAGACGTCTTTCTTCGTTACCGCGTTCAGCTGCCGGTAGTCCACACAGAACCTAAGCGTTCCGTCCTTCTTCTTAACCAGCACGACTGGAGAGGCCCACGGACTGCTTGAAGGCTGGATTATGTCGTCGTTCATCATTTCTTGCACTTGCTCTTGGATGACCTCCGTTCTTTTGTGGAGACTGTACGGCGATCGGTGGACAGGGAGCGCGTCGCCCTCGGCAACGATACGATGCTTCGCAAAGGCGGTTTGGCGCACCTTCGACGACGTCGCGAAGCAGTCGCTGTATTCGGCGAGGATGTCATCAGCTGCTGTCGTTTCGGGCCTCGAAGCCTGGGGTCAATGTCGAGCTGCGCTGGCGGCGTAATGTCTTGCTGAGGTGGCGATGATTGTTCAGCAATCGCGGCAATTTCGGCGGAGTTCTGAAGTTCCTCAGCGTGGCCCACAGCGGCACATTTCGTGAGGTGTGGCGTTTCTTGTCGGAAGTTCATCGCGAGGACCACGGTGCGCCCATCCTGAAGTTTAGCCACTCCTCTTGCGACGCCTATTCCTCTTTCCAGGAGCAATTGAAGATTGCCTTCCAGAACAACTTCGCCGCAGGTAGCTGCATCGGTCATGACGGGTACGGCAACACTTGATCGCCGCGGCAGGTTCACGTGGACGGCAGTGACTCAGAAGGCGGCTGACGCTGTTTGGGGTTCCTCTGAAGGCGGAACAGGCGTCCGCAATGTCAGTCTGTTTTCACCAAGGTCGATGACGGTGCCGTATTGACACAGAAAGTCCATGCCGAGAATAACGTCTCTGGCACAGCCTTGTAGAACAACGAATTTCACAGGGCACGTCTCACTGTGAATCTCGACGCGAGCGGTGCATCTCCTGTTTGGTGTGATGAGGTGCCTTCCGGTGGTTCGTATTTGAGGTCCATCCCACGGCGTTGTCACCTTTCTCAGACGGCGAGAGAGTCTCCCACTCAAGACTGAGTAGTCTTCTCCGGTGTCCACGAGTACCGATTCGTCGAGGCCGTCGATAACAACATTTGCAGGAGCGTCTGGTGCGATGCGGGGCGTCGGGAGAGTGGGAGTGCTCCTACGTTCTATGGAGGCTCTTTGCTTCGGTCGTTATCTGGCAACGTCACCTCCAGGCGTTGCCGCACATAGTTTTCCCGGTGACGCAGGGGAGACAAGCTCTCTCGGCGGGGTCGTGGCGCTGGAGACGCTGAACGTCGTGGCGATGGGGAACCGGCTTCATGGCGGAGAGATGGCACTGGGAGGGCGATGTCGATCGAGGGCGTTCGCCGTACATGGGGTGTGGGTCGTTTTGGGTAGCACCCACGCAGCGCCAGTTGTCGGTAGGGGCGTCGACGGTAAATAGGGTCGGCTTCACCGCACTGATAGCAAATGGTTCGTCGATCCGCTGTTCACCACACGTCGGTTTTACTTGGCGCCGGTTGGTCTCGGCGGTCGTACTGATGTTCTTCGTCGTTGCGTCGGCGGTAGGCCTGCGTTGGCGAGTCTCGTCGTGGCGTCATCGGGTAATGTTGAGCAGCTGGCGGCGGTCGTCGAGCCACTGCGGCGTAGGTCAGGGTCGGCTCATCGGCTGCGGCCACGGTGACAGGGGTATCCGGCAGGAACGCTCGCTGAACCTCGTGTCAGACAACCTCGGCAGAGGAGATTGAGGCCGGGCGCTCAGCAGTCGGCAGAAGCATCTTAAGCTCCTCCCGGACGATGTCGCGAATAAGTTCATGAATGCCCGGAGTATCGTGGGCAAGGTCGCAAGGGGACTGCGAAATCATACTGACGCCGGGTAGTCTCTGGTTGTGGCTGGCTCGGGCTTGCAGAGCACGCTCGATATTCGTGGCTGCCGTGGCGAATCCTTGAACGGACGTCGGTGGGTTGCGTACGAGTCCACTGAAGATGTCGTCCTTCACGCGCATCAGAATACGCAGCTCCTTTTCCTTTTTGGCCTGGTGGTCGGCGCAGGAGCTCATTCTTCTTGTGTGTATCTTCCACGAAACCACGTGATTCTCTCCCATTGCAGCCCTGGGTCCAGGACTACAGCAGATCTTCGGCCCTCTCTCTTCGGTGTTAATTGGAGAACGTACGCGTCAGCTCGTTCTTGCAAAGCTCCCATGAAGTCAAGGAAGTTTCGTGGTTTTCGAACCAGCACCTTGCAGTTCCTTCAAGTGAAAAATAGAGGTTCCGCAGGCGCTGTTCGTCACTCCACCCGTTGTAGCGAGCCACGCGTTCGTACTGGTTGATCCAGTCTTCGACGTCCTCGTAGGCCTCGCCGAGGGTGGGAGTAGGCTTTTGCGGAGCGACGGGTAGGACGACGACGGGCGGGTGGTCATCGTTGGGATCTTCTTCTTCGGCTTCTGCAGCAGGGGTCCTATTTCCGGGAGTTGGTTTTTGGTATGGCGGCTTCTTAGACGCCGGCGTCTTCAGCGAAGGGTAGCCTTCCGGCGCTGAGCACCTCACCTGGGCGGGGTGTCTTTGGAGTGGTACGCTTCACTGGAATATAATGCGATACCCAGCACCTTCACCAAAATGTTACGAATGACAATTGATGAGGCGATGATAACTTAGGAAACTAAACGTTTAATAAGGCGAACTTGTGCCCAGAATAACAAGGGAACAGAAGCAAAAACAAAAGCGTCGCGGGCGTCCATGGCGGCGTAACAGCAGGATTGTACGCTGGGGCGAGACTCCCTCCGACTCAAGCCGCGCGGAGCGACTTTTGTACACACGTGGGTTTCTGGAACAATCGGCATAGAAGATTTGGCGCGTAGAAACTTCTAATCTCGAACATGCCACAGAGTTCTCGAATTTACCAGAACACTAAATTGCAAGAGTAAATAAAAGACGCGTCGCTCCCAAGAATCGAACCCTGGCTCTTCGCGTGGGAGGCAAGCACGACAACCGTTAGGACACGACCGTGCTGCCTATTTGGCCAGATATGCGCGCGGCACTATGTGTTATTCTGACCAAACATTGTGGCTTGGTATGGTTAATTGCCTAATATTAATAGTTTAATTGACTCGTAACCGTAAAGATAAGCTCAATTGTGCGTAATGCGGAGTAAAAAGTATTTTACTCCACAACAAAGCTTGTCGTTGTGAACCTTTGCAAAAAATAACTTTCTGCGCGCCGCCATTCTTCGACTCGATCGAGCGACCCCCTATCAGCCAGAAATTTCTGCCACCCGCCTGAGCTGTGGAAACCCGGTCAGCGTGACTCCCCACCTGCAAGTTCACCGGCTTTCTCTGAAAGTTTTTACTTTATTTGACTATTCAGGATGCTCATCCTTTTGTTTTATCTTCCATTGTGAGATCCGGGGAATACCAGGGCTTGTAGGCCTGCTCGGCCTTCGCGGAAGGCGAACAAGGGGAGCGAACGTCAAGCAGCCCGAGTCGTGGGCAGATCGACGGTCTTCGATGATTATTTCCGTTGAGATAATCTCTGAAAAGTCGTACCGGGGTTTAGCCCCGAGAACGGCGTGACGCCACCCGACGGGCTTATCGTCGTGACCTAGGATAGGGGATCACGTGACCGTTTTCTGCACTCTGCGTCAAGAGTGGAGTGTCTCGGTCTACACTTGCTTTTGTACTACGGGTTTAAGGCTTCTTTAACCCAATGTTTCGTTTCACTACTCGATTCAGTCAAGTTCCTAAATCGGCTACCGTACGAATGCTTCCGGGGAGCCGGTCGCAGGCGAGTAGGGAAGCGGGTCAGCTACATGGAAGCGCGGCGGCGTGAGGCTAGAGGGTACGGGTCAATTTGTCGTTTTCGGCGGCTGTCTCTCGCACCGCAATTGATGCTTACGAAGTGCGACCCTACCGTTAAAGGTATGCGAATTTCTTTTTTCATCTAACTTCTATTCGACCGGGCACTTACGTTACAACTGTGCACCCCTTTTGAGTTATGCTGTCTGTGAGCAGCATCAATCTGTTCGTGGACAAGGCCCACGAAACATCCCGGCTGTTGCTTGAGGGTGAAAGTGTTCTTGATGCGGGACTCGTGTTCTCCTGTAGTATCAAGAAGCTGTATAAGGATTGCTACACGTTTTTTGGATTCGTTCTCCAAACGTCGGCATTCACTTCGGACACCGCACGAGCTCGAGATAACACTGAATGGAAGAAACGTCGGCGACACATCGTGCTCCTGCAAAGTGGGAGTAAGGAACATACCATGTTTCATTGCTTGGTTGGAATATGTACCCACCCTTAGGGAAAATGGCATATCTGGACGCATATAAAACAAAAACAGATATGGTTATATAAAAAATTGGGCATATCTCGCCATTTAAAGCGCATCAGTTTATATGTGGCATACCTGAACAGATATGCAGAATTTTTTATATATCCATTTCTAGAGTCTGCCAGATAGTCGTGTATCTGCCACCCATATTAGGTCAGACATTTCCCAATCATATAAGGCCAATATATGGTTGTTTTTCTACAAATATCAACCAAAAGTGACTTCCCACTTGCATAAGAAAAATACCAATTGGATATTGAGCATAGTACCAACTTTTATTAATTTTTACATGAACTGCGCTTACGCCTCTCCCGGTTTCGCTGAACCTAATTCCCAGGATAAGCAGGATTATCGCCATTTGCGTAACGAATGTCCATGAAACGTTAATGTCGACGAAACGTGTGTCTATGAAACGTGTATCCACGAGAAGGTGGCCGTGGAACGTGATTTCACGAAACGCGGGAGAATAAAAAAATCTGTATTCTAGGTGCAGTTGCGACATGATTTCAGACGGCCAGTGGCAGGTAACTGCTGGTACAATTTCGGAGAAATTATTTCCCGGCTGCCAGGAGATAGACATGGCCTAATTCTAGAGGTAATCTGGAAAGAGTACCTGTAGCAAAACGATCAATTGTCGCGAAGTAGGTTGCAGCGCACTTGCGTTGACGATACCGGACTTGAAGGTGTAATCCAAGAGATATATGTTAACGTGGGCATGACAACCTCTCAAACACAAAAGCGAGAAAGAAGATGCCCACCTAAAATTCTTGGGCTTCTTTGAAGAAATCGCTTGTTGCCGATATATGGGTAGGATGTCTCGAATTTACTGCAGAAGCAGAATCCGCAGCAGCCACGCAGAGCGCAACACACGCCAAACTAGGTCCGGCAGCCACGCTTTCAGCTTAGGAGAGAGAGAAAAGGAGAGAAGGAAAGGCCAAAACGGGAGTGTACACACAAAAGGCTTATCTTCTGGGGCATCCCAGCCAGAACTTAGTCCTTATCCCAACAACGACCACAACGAGAGGTTTTGTCACTTGTACACAAGGTTGATAGTGCAGTGAATGCTATGTGTGGCCTTGGGCTTGAGGCAGGTGCCGTGTTCTGCCTTATCACCAGCGTCTGGGCTGTGGGCACGTGACCCCTAACCAGAGACGCGACTTTCCTAAAACACGCATAGCGTCTACCCTGCTGTCAATACCGAGTGAACAAGACAGCTCTATGAAGTCCAGCTTTTGAACTTCCAATGAAGCTGTCCAGCCCGAAAGTGACCCAAAACGATGCCAGTGTGAAGATACTATGTTTTACGCCGTATACCCCACATTACAATTGTAAATGAAAAATATATATTAATGTTAATGTAATATATATTACATTATAATATATATTAATGTAAATGTTAATATATATATAATATATATATATATATATATATATATATATACGTTTTTAAAGCACATGGTTCATAACTTTTCTGCGATGTCCGAATATTTAAGCAACGAATATTAAAGCTTGTTGATAACATTTTATGTTATAAACTAATATCATATCATCCAAAGGGCAATGACAGTTGCTTGTGTACAGCATTGATGTTTTTCTTTCTTCTGTAAAAAAAAGATTATGCGAATATTCCTGTAGGTAGGTGGGCCCCACAAGATAAGCAGATGGGTTACAAAAAGAAAAATCTTACGTGCTAATACGAGTGTAGCTACGTGTATCACCAACCTTTAAAGCAATATAAATGGAGCCACATAACATTACTAAGCTGTAAGTGATGTTTGCATTAAAATAGCCAGTGAAATTTTATATCTTGTTACCCTCTGTAAATTCATTTTTTAAGTCTATTAGAACTCAGGTCTACTTGCATTGCATGCGCAACTTCTATATACACGTTTAACCCCATAGTTCAAATGATACTGGAGCTGTAAGAGAATGGTACTGCTATGCAGGGGAGACTGTTCACAATTTAGGAGTCATATTGGATCTGCTGCAGCTTCTCCTTGGCGTAGATGTGGAAGCTGATGTTGGGGTTGGTCGCGTAACTGCGGCATTGCGGCACCGAACAGTACTTAACCATTGCTCCCTGAGCTCGAAAGCTGCTTAAGCAGATCCATGCCTGAACTGATCAGGCTTCAAAGAGAGAAAAAATGCGAAAGTACCGAGCGAACGGTTTCCGAAGACCCCGACCAAAGCAAGGCGGAATAGCTGGCCTTATCACGTGATCCCCATCCTACGTCACGGCCGAGCGATCGCAGCGCTCCAATCGGTCCTGCTCGGGCCAAAAGCTCGTAGGGTCGGGTTCGGGGTATGGGGACGGAATACAAGCGTTCGTTCGATTGCTTTGGTGCTGTGCAAAAAAGCAGCTCTCTTCAAAACGTGCCCCGAAACAAGCAGGATTCCGCCCATCGTCGTGAAGTGACTTTCGTCGACACTGTACATTGAATATGTTGTAGTTATTTGAGACCTTTCTCAAATTCTGTTTGGAAAACGCGACACCGCGGGGTAGGTAAAACAGGTTGTTCTATTGATGAGACTCGTTGAATTTCATGTTATCTGCGTGGAATGCCCATGCAGTTCGGCTATCCTGTGTGGTGAAATATTTTCGACAGTTAAGACCTTTGCAGATTCACACAAATGAGTGTATGGTGCCATAAAAAAATCAACATAAAATGAAACAAATATTCTAGATGCATTTGTTGTATCGCGCACAGACTCACCAAAAATAACTTTCAGTTTTCTTGTTCCCAAAAAAAAGTACAATGCTTTCTTAAAACCTCTCAAAATTCCATTCGCCACAAAAGACACAAACACGCACAAAAACAAAACGCGGCAATTTAGCCGTTATTAGTGTCCGGAATTGCGCTCACGCAGACTGCCACAGCCCACTGACCAGAACACATACAACCCAGCGTAGTCAGGCAACACTGACGTACACTCTCAAAATCAGGGGCGCGCTCAGTAAATCGCTTCGTTCAAGACAGCCGCTGGAAAGGTACATACAACGCACGTCTCACAAGGTGCGAATTTTTATTGCGGTCACATAAACGAAATACTATATATAGATTGCAACAATGTGACGGGTTGGGCTAGTTGGTTTGAGGTGAACATCTTGGGAAGAAACAGCGGCAAAGAAACTTGGACAAGAGTAAAGGAACAAACACGACAGGACGGCGCTGAACTAACAACTGTTGTTTATTACACAAAAAGAGAAGGAAGAAAACAAGAAGCATCTTAATCAGATAAAAATATATAGACACACACAAACGTGCCAACCAAGCAGCATGATTATGTCACGATAGGCCCAATCAGTGGCTACGTAATGCCCGTCATAGTCGATCGCAGGTACCCGAACTCTTTGTCAGATAACGCCACTGACGGTTCGCTGACGCATCTCCCGCCAAGTTCTGAGATAAAAAAGGCCTCGATAATTTCCCTTGTCACCCTGTCTCTATGTCTATCCAAAACAGTGGCTTCACTAAAATTAGGCTGGCACTTGCAGTCCCTGCAGTGTAAAGGTAGCAACCCCCCGACTGTAGCCCTGAGTGAATACGAATGCTCCCTAAGTCTATCATTTAGGCAGCGGCCCGTCTGTCCAACGTACACCTTGCCACACGACAAGGGGATCTTATAAACCACGCCAGACACACAAGCCACAAACGGCACTGCGTGCTTTTTGGTGCATTTGTTTTTTGACCGCTTTTCGGCAATAGCACCGACCTTTGCACATATCTGACCCATTTTTTGTGGGGCAGAGAACACAACCGGGACACCATAGCGACCTCCGACTTGTTTTAGGTTATGGGAAACCTGATGAAGATAGGGGACGACCACCATTCTTTTTTTGTCGAATTCAGTCTTCCTCTCCCTCCCTTTAGCTTTTCTTCAACAGGGAGCTAGCCACCTCGGTCAAAAGGGCTGATGGAAATCCTGACAGTTTCAATCTTTTAACCTGGCCGTTAAAGCTTTCCTTCATCAAGTGGACGCAGGACTTTTTAGGGCGGACCCGAGACAAGAGACCGCTATACTCCTCTTTACCAATTTAGAGTGGCATGACCTATAATCCAGAATGGCCTTTTTTGTGCGTGGACTAAACGACCAACAAACACGTTTTTCTTCAAAGTGCAACGAAAGGTCAAGGAATTGAAGAACCCCTTCGTTGGGTTCTTCAAACGTGAACCTGAGCCCCCGCCACAGTTCTCAAAAACAGAAAGTACATTAGCCTGCGTGTCAACCCCATCAGCGCGTTCAAACACAACCAAAAAATCGTCAACATAGCGAAACACGTTTTTGACGGTGGACACTGCAAGAGCACTTTTGACACTTCTATCCACTTCGCCAAGATAGATGTCACTCAGTATTGGGGCCACACAGGACCCAATGCAAACTCCCGTTTTCTGTAGAAAAAGTTTTTGTCCCATCCAACCACCATCGAGTTGATGTAAAAACTTAGAAGCTCTAGAAAGCTTTCCAGGTGTAATACCTCTAGAATTTCTGAACGCTAGTTGAGGAGAGCATTAAAAAATCGGAAGGTCTGCACCTCGAAGTCTTTTTTAGTGTTAAAACACGCAAAGACTCATGCCCGTTTAGGGCGATTATTACTGAGAAGGTACTTGGCAGCGCCAATTGGAGACTCTTTCAGGGTTACTAATTCTGAGGCTTTGGCCGAATTTCTTTGAAAGTAATGAGTTTAAACTTTTGTCAGCATTTAGTATAGACGTTGAGGACCTCTTTTATTCTCTTCCTCATGATCGGTTGTTCTCTTCAGTCAAGTCCTGTATCGAGCGCAACGGAGATATAGCGTTCAGAAATTCTAGCGGTATTACACTGGAAAGCTTTTTTATTTTTTCCTAAGTGCTTCTAAGTTTTTACATCAACTCGAAGGTGGTTGGATGGGACAAAAAACTTTTTCACAAAAACGGGAGTTTGCATTGGGTCCTGTGTGGCCCCAATACTGAGCGACATCTATCTTGGCGAAGTGGATAGAAGTGTAAAAAGTGCTCTTGCGTGTCCACCGTCAAAAATGTGTTTCGCTATGTTGACAATTTTTTGGTTTGTGTTCGAACGCGCTGATGGGGTTGACACGCAAGCTAATGTACTTTCTGTTTTTGAGAACTGTGGCGGGGGGCTCAGGTTCACGTTTGAAGAACCTAACGAAGGGATTCTTCAATTCCTTGACCTTTCGTTGCACCTTGAAGAAAGACATGTTTGTTGGTCGTTTAGTCCACGCACAAAAAGGCCATTCTGAATTATAGGTCATGCCACTCTACATTGGTAAAGAGAGTATAGCGGTCTCTTGTTTCGGGTCCGCCCTAAAAAGTCCTGCGTCCACTTGATGAAGGAAAGCTTCAACGGACAGGTTAACAGATTAAAACTGTCAGGATTTCCATCAGCCCTTTGACCGAGGTGGCTAGCTACCTGTTGAAGAAAAACTAAGGGAGGAGAGGAAGACTGAATTCGACAAAAAAGAATGGTGGTCGTCCCCTACCTTCATCAGGTTTCCCATAACCTAAAACAAGTCGGAGGCCGCTATGGTGTCCCGGTTGTGTTCTCTGCCCCACAAAAAATAGGTCAGATATGTGCAAGGTTGGTGCTATGGCCGGAAAGCGGTCAAAAAGTAAATGCACCAAAAAACACACGCAGTGCCGTTTGTGGCCTGTCCGTCTGGTGTGAGTCTATATGATCCCCTTGTCTTGTGGCAAAGTGTACGTTGGACAGACGGGCCGCTGCCTAAAATGATAGACTTTGGGAGCATGCGTATGCACTCAGGGCTACAGTCGGGGGGGGGGGGGGGGTGGTTGCTACTCTACACTGCAGGGACTGCAAGTGCCAGCTCAATTTTAGTGAAGTCACTGTTTTGGATAGGCACCAGAGACAGGGTGACAAGAAATTATCGAGGCCTTTTTTATCTCACAACTTGGCGGGAGATGCGTCAGCGAACCGATCTGTGGCGTTATCTGACAAAGAGTTCGAGTTGCCTGCGATCGACTATGACGGGCATTACGTAGCCACTCGATTGGGCCTGTCGCCACATATCATGATGCTTGGTTGGCACGTTTGTGTGTGTCTATATATTTTATCTGATTAGATGCTTCCTGTTTTCTTCCTTCTAATTTTTGTGTAATAAACAACGGTTGTTAGTTCAGCGCCGTCCTGTCGTGTTTGTTCACTTTACTCTTGTCAAGTTTCTTTGCCGCTGTTTCTTCCCAAGATGTTCATGTCTAAATTATATTTATATTTCCCTGAAGTAACCCTGTATTATACCTCGCTACTAATAAAAAATAAAACAGTTTTTTTAAAACTTTATTTAAATTTGTTATATTTTCGAAACGATCGTCCTTTCAAATGTATGTAATTACTTTGTTCACATAATATTCGATTTCTGCACATTAAGAAAAGATATTTGCTCTTTCTGCTGGTGCCAGTCACTAAAATATCTTAAATAGGTCACACGTAAATATTTTCCAAACTTTGCCTAAAATAAACTAAGAGACACAGTTCGACAGGTTTTTTTGTCCAAAATATATATTTATACATTTTTTTAAATGTCTCCTGCCTAATGAGCGTCGAAAGTGCCTCAGGAGTTTGTTCTTAAAAAAGAAAAAGATAGTGAGCGGTCTATCATGCGATCCCCGAAGAATGGAAGAAACGACCATTTTTTGCCTCCGCATCTTCAATAATCGGTAACTCGGAAGGAAAAAAGAAACTCCCACAGGTTGTCGTTCGCACTAACAACTACACAACAATTCTCTCAAACACACACACGCACCCCACATTAACCCACACACCCACCCACCCACGCACACCATACACACAAACACACACACACACACGCGCACACACACACACGCGCGCACACACACACACACACACACACACACACATGCACACACACACACACAACACACACACACACGCACGCACGCGCCGCACACACACAGCACACACACACACAACACACAAACACACACACACACACACATATATATATATATATATATAATATATATATATATATATATGCATATGGGCGGTTTCATTTGGATTCAGGCAACGAGTGACAGTAGTATTTTTTATTTTGCTTCAAATTTTTATATTTTGTGGAACATGTTCCAAGAAGAACAATCCTTTTTATTTTAATGTCCTGACATGTTTAGTTTCTGAGAAAAAAAAATCTCAAAGAAGCGGAAAAGAACGACGAGGTTTTGACGATTGTCGTGTGTGGCGTTCTTGAATCACTCTCTATCTCAAAGTATTCAAAAGAGAGCGTCTATATATTTTTAGTGTGATATATATAAAAGTAGGCAAAACGACATTATAACTAATATTTATAATTCGTCACTCCAATTTTTGTAAAAATCCCCAAACATGCCTCCGCGAACAACTGTGACCTAAATTGCGGATTTTTTCTTAGTCGACTATGTTTAGTATCGCTTTTAAAATAATACCACGTGTAGAACCTTTTATTGCCTTCGAAATTAAGCAAAGTTTGTGTTTTTATCATGTACGAGTACTGAGAAATAAATTATGAAACAGAGAAGGTTTTCACTTTTCGTTCAATTTCAGCACGCTGTATAAAAAAAAAACATTTTTTTTTTCGCGCGTCGCGTTTTTTTTTGCACTTTTCTTTTACCCAGAATACATGCCGGTAGAGGTATTTGCACTAATTTTGAGTTTTAAGCCTCTAAATATGCTAAAAAAGAGCAAGTGCCGATGGTGGGTTTTGACGATTGTCGTGTGTGGTGTTTTTGAACCACTCTCAATCTCAAAGTATTCAAAAAGAGCTTCTATATTTTTTTATTGTTATATATATGCCAGTCGGTAAAACGATATTTCAACTACTATTTATTTTTCGTCGATTCAACCTTTGTAAAAATCCCCAAACATGCCTCCGCGAACCACTGTGACCTAAACTGCGGATCTATTTTTATTCCACTATGTTTAGTTTTGTTTTTAAAATAATACCACGTGTGGAGCCTTTCATTGCCTTCCACATTATGGAAAGTTTGTGTCTTAATCACTGTACGAGTACTGAGAAATAAATTATGAAACAGAAAAGGTTTTCACTTTTTGTTCTATTTCAACGCGCTGTATAAAAAAAAACAATTTGTTTTCCATTTTTTTGCGTCGCGTTTTTTTACACTTTTCTTTTAGCCAGAATACATTCCATTAGAGGTATATGCACTAGTTTTGAGTTCTAAGCCTCTAAATATGCTAGAAAAAGAACAAATGCTGACGGTGGGTTTACGGGTTATAGCTGTATATTTTATTCTTCATTATAATCATCTAAGGGACGTTTAATAAATAATTATATAAATGGAATTGATGTCGTTAGGCCTATAATAACAAGTTTGTAATTCCAAACGTCTAAACACTATAAAATCGCGACTGCCGAAAGCGGGTTTTCAGACAATTTCCGCTGGTGCCATGATTGGAGAGGCCTCAAGCCTAAACCCTATGCGCTACATAATCTATACTACGTTAGAAATATCAAAGTATGATATTGTAAAACATTAGAGTAAAATACACTTCCTATTAGAAACCTAGATTTTTAAATTTCCAATTTTTTTTATTTTAATGCGAAATTCGTGTTGATAACAGAACAGAATAATTTTTTACCATATTTAGAGGCTTAAAACTCAAAACCAGTGCATATACCTCTAACGGAATGTATTCTGGGTAAAAGGAGGTGTAACAAAAAATCGACGCGACGCGAGAAAAAAAGAATGTTTGTTTTTATACAGCGTGCTGAAATGTAACGAAAAGTGAAAACATACTATGTTTCATAATTTATTTTTCAGTACTCGTACATAATAAAGGCAGAACTTTTTCTTAATTTGGAAGGCAATGAAAGGTTCTACACGTGGTATTATTTTAAAAGCGATGCTAAACATAGTCGACTCGGAACAAAATCCGCAGTTCAGGTCACAGTTCTTTGCGGAGGCATGTTTGGGGATTTTTACAAAACTTGGATTGACGAATAATAAATAGTAGTTGAAATTTCATTTTACCGACTTGCATATATATCACTAAAAAAAATACAGAAGCTCTAATTTGAATACTTTGAAATTGAGAGTGGTTCAAAAACGCCACACACGACAATCGTCAAAACCCACCATCGGCACTTGCTCTTTTTTAGCATATTTAGAGGCTTAAAACTCAAAACCAGTGCAAATACCTCTAACATAATGTATTCTGGGGAAAAGAAAAATGCAAAAAAAAACGCAACGCAAAAAAAAATTAAATGTTTTTTTTTTACGGCGTGTTCAAAATTAAACGGAAAGTGAAAACCTTTTCTGTATCATAATTTATTTCTCAGTGCTCGTACATGATTAAAACACAAACTTTGATTAATTTGGAAGGCACCGAAAGGTTCTACACGTAGTATTATTTTGAAAGCGATACTAAACATAGTCGACTCAAAAACAAATCCGCAATTTAGGTCACAGTTGTTCGCGGAGGCATGTTTGGGGATTTTTACAAAACTTGGAGTGACGAATAATAAATATTAGTCATAATGTCATTTTACCTACCTTTAAATATATCACACTAAAAATATCGACGCTCTCTTTTGAGATAATTTCAGATAGAGAGTGATTCACAAACGCCACACACGACAATCGTCACAACCTCGTCGTTCTTTCCCCCTTCTTTGAGATTTTTTTTTCTCGGAAACTAAACATGTCAGGACATTAACCCTTTGCTGCATATTGGCCACTACAGTGGAAAAAGTTATTTCATTTTTTAAATAAAGTGCCAGGCCGCATAATACCCGTGCGCATAGTGTCCACTTCAGTGGACATATGGGTTTTCGATTGCCACTTATAGATGGCGCCACCGTTCCACTGGTGTTGACATATTCAGCATCTAAGATAGCAGCTTCCAAAAATTCCAGCTAAGGCACGTGCATCCTCGCAAAAGCGTCGTAAACTGTTGAGAAATCTTATTACCCCTCTTTTAAACACTTTCATGCCATCGAGAAAGTCTGGAGGTGTAATCTGTATAAATATGAGTGTTCAATAAGTCTTCATTGTTCAGTAAGTGATCTATTTGTGGCTTGTCCGCTCTGGTGGACACCATGAACAGCAGCATTACGGGGCTCTGTGATACGCACAAATTGTTTTTGGTTAGCGGCGCTGTAAATATACTGGAATTGCCCAATTCTTTTTTTTTGTAATGAATAAAGCACCATAATTCTACATATACGAAGAAAAACACGCGATTATATTTTGTTATTCTTTGTTTTAGTGGCAAACGGTCGGCTACCAAATCGCCTCTGAGGGAAGTAGACATCCGTGCTTTATCGGATATTCCACTATCCGACTCAGGAATCAATGTCCTACTTAAAGACGGTCTGCCGTCAGGAAGTGATGAGGATCTTTTAGAGAGCGAGGATGATGACATTGATAATGCCATAGAGCATGATCAAAGCAGGTGTGATGATAGCTCGGACGATACCAGCCAAAGTGATGAAAGTGATGATGAGGATAGCGACATGGAAACCCAAGCTCCGTCTACAAGAAAAAGACGTCGAGGTCAAAAGGAAAAGCCAAAGTTGTGGTCATGGGACGAAAGGGATCTTGTACCCCCAGTGCACGCTGTCCACTGTAGTGGACGTTCTGTAATTAGTAAACTACATTCCTGAAAGCTAAGAAAAAAAAATCTTCGGTCTCAGCGCAAAACCAATGGTTGCAAAAACTGAAAATTTTATTATTCGCATAGACAGCGTTAAAGTATACAACAAAGGGTTAAAATAAAAGGGATTGTTCTTCTTAAAACATGCTTCACAAAATATATAAATTTGAAGCAAAATAAAAAGTACGACTGCCACTCGTTGCCTGAATCCAAATGAAACCATTCATATATATATGTAAATAAATAATTATAAAAAAACCAAATTTAATCAAATCAATTATAAATAAATATAATTAAATCAAATCGCGATCTTGAACAGCGTGAATCCTTCCTAATTTACCGATTCAACGCAATTAAACAAGGAATAAATGAAAGCCCGGGTACTCCGGCATCGATTAAAATGCTAACCGACGAATAGCAACAGCGATGAGAGCGACATTTTTTCAGGTCCCAGACCTTAATGTTGGCAGTGGTACTGTGTTTGTGGCCGGAACTGGACCATCAACTTTTCTCTTTTATTTCGAGGTTGTGATATTCATTTTCTTTCCTTTTATTTCTACGTTTAACATTGTTCCCTTCCAGGTCTGACTCATGCGTGCCCACGAAACAACACAAATAACCGTGCCGTTTTTTTGTTTTTTTATGAGACATTCTTTTAGTTTGCGCGTGTAACTTTCGTCAATTGTACGCTATCGTCCAGGTCACCCCTGCCCTCCCGGACACAAAGTCACCCTGCTAGCTACAACAGTCATTCCACCGTCCTTGAAACTTGGCCCCGACCGTCAAGCTTCGACACCCAGGATAGGAACTGCTCTACGCTTCCCTCTCACGAGAACTCCAACCGCCATCCCACCGAAATTTGGACCCGACCGTAGCATTGTATAAATATCACCCGCGTTCATCTGTAAAGTTCTTCCTGACGCAGGCCGGACTCCGGCCGAAACGTCGAAGAATAAATCGTCCGTTGTTGCTGTTTTCACCAAAGGTTTTTTTTCCCGGTTATATACACGAACTCATCTCTGTGACGTCACGGCGCGGTGGTGGCGCGTCGGTCGCACTTCCGGTCTGGGGCTGTGGGCAGAAGTCCCCATGCCAGACGTGTATTCCTGCGTTGTTTTGAAAGGAACCAGACAAAAACCTGCCTTCTCGTCAAAACGCCGCGACTGGGGCCGTACCAAAAGTGTCGAGAAAGGTTTGAAGGTCAGTTTTCACGTGCTCGGTTCGTCCGAGAATCTGGATATGTGCTGTGAAAAGGGAAAAGCAGACGCCGTCGGACAACGATTGCTTGGGCGGGAAGCACCTTGGGTTGAATTCACGGATACTTGTGGTCGTCAGATTTATTTGTTTTGTTCCAACATGAACGCCAGAACACCGTCAAGTTGTGCGGACCACCTGCGGACTACGTTCAGTGCGTCTTCAAGTTCAAACGGCCGCCTGATTGTTCGAACTGTCGTCTGCTCTTTCAAACGTTTCTGCTTGTCGTCTGCTCTCTTAGACGACGCCGGTCCGTAGACCAAATGTTGGCCCGGTACTTGCGATAAGAAGTAAGTGCAGGCCTCAAAAGACTTAAATTTGAAGGTTGGTAAGCAGGCTCGATGTAAACAGTAGATACAAGGAGATGTTGATCATTGTTACCAGTGACCATCACCGACTTGTTAGGCCTAATTCAGTTGGTCCGATTCTGCTTGCGATTTTCAGTATCGACGTCGGCCATCTCAGCTACGGTTCACGCTTTTGCAGCCCGAGCGGCGTCGCGACTGGAAATTCCGAGCGAAATCTCATCATGCGAATCAGGCTTTAGCGTACATTCTGCGGCGTCCACGCGGAATGAATCGCCACATGTCACATTATTCAAGCGAAGTTTTGCGGTGTAACGAGCCTCGGTAATTTCGCTGACGCCGCTCAAGATAGTCAGACATCGCCAGGAAGACGTAGAACCAACAATTCGAACGCGAAAAAGGGCAGGGGGACTCACACTGACGCCGACAACATCGCATTTCAATGGTGTGTTTATGGGCGACGGCGCGCTCCTTGCCCACACCCCTATCGCGCATGCGCGGCGCCGGTGGCGTCCGCTAGGGGCGCTCCGGGCGCTCCGGTTTGTTTGTAAACATGAGTTGGTGTATACCCACGCCTTCGGCCTCGCGCCACTATGCCGGTTGTCTATATATATATATATATATACATATATATATATATATATATATATGCGTGCGTGTGCGTGTGTGTGTCTGTGCATGCGCGCGCGCGTGTGGAGTGTGCGCGCGCGCGCTGTGTGTGAGCGTGCGTGCGTGCGTGCGTGCGTGCGTGCGTGCGTGCGTGCGTGTGTGCGTGCGTGCGTGTGTGTGTGTGTGGGGTGTGTGTATGTGTGGGCGTGTGTGTGTGTGTGTGCGCGTGCGCGCGGTTGGACTCTTGCGGGCCTTTCAATTCAACTCCCTACACGCGGGTTCTGTAAGGGCGCCAGCAGTACTGCATTACTAGTCCTGATCCATACAATATCGATGTGTCCTTCCATGTGCGAGCGCGTGGGTGTTCGCGTGTATGTGTGTTTCTCTTGTATGTTTGCAATGTTTCCCATTATTATTTGGACGAGAGATTTCACGCCGGTCATCTTTAAAGTCTCGGCAAAGTGACGATGTGCGTGACGAGCATATTGACTTCTAGAATCATCAACTTCCATGACTGAAATACAAAAGGAGAATATAGATCATTTTTTTCTTGCAACATTGTCAAAATTAAGCAAATGTACTGAATGCTTTCAAGATGGAATAACAAGGCACCAAACTGAAACAAGCACCATGGCAACACGCAGATCGACTTAGCTGACGACTCTTACTTAGCAAGAGACGCATACTCTTTCGTTGTGGATACAGATCAGAAAGCAATGTCCGGCCACGCGTTGGTAACGACGATAACGGCAGCCGCCATGACACCAACCTATCAGGAAAGCTTGTCTGTTATTTCACCAAAAGTAGTTAAGTCACTAAATGCACAAGGATTCTTCACTGTCATCCTGGCCCTACATGAATCGCTCAGTGACAAGTCAATGGCGTGGATCGATCGGCTTCCTTTCCCCGTTCAGGTGTGGACTCACTTCGGAAGCCAGGAAGTGGAACGTCTGAAGAATCACACCATGTCCGACACGAAGGTAATCGTCCTGGTACCAGCCTCCACGGAGCACCAGAGAACCGTCATCCTCGAGCATCTCAGGCGCCACGTCATCTACCTGTCCCTTGTCCGCCTGCTGTTCGTTCTCGAAACGGCGGATGGCCTCTCTTACAAGGAATATCCCGAAGTAAGCTGCATCGTGATTTCGCTGAACGCAACAGCAGCTGACGTTCCCAAAACTGACTTTTGGAACTGCACGGAACGCTCAGTGGTGCCTGCTGACAAGTTGTTCGTCAAGAATCGGCCAAGGGCGTGGACTGGGCTGAAGCACAAGACCTTTGTTGTAAGCGCCCTCCTAAAGAATCCCCCAAGTCGTATTTTCTTGAGCGGTTACAAACATCCGAATGGCCTTACACTTGCGCGTTCCCTTCATCATCTTAACATCAGCATTCAGCAGTATACCAGTACTGCGAGAGGTGTCATGTATGACACATGTGTTCGGGACATAATCCAAAAAAGACCGACATTTCTATCTTCCCCTGCGCTCTCAGCTTCGAGAGAAGTCTGTACGTGCACGTCAACGCTTTCGCTGGGGAGGATAGGATATGTTTTTACAGTGCCGAGGTTCGTAAGGTCCCAAGCTTTTTGAATCTGTGTCCGTCTCTGCGTTACGTGTTGCCCTTGGCTCTCATAAGTGCCTGCCTGATAGGAACAATACACTACGCAACATGTCGGTGGCTAATGCATTCGGCCGAAATCTCCCGTTTAGCGCTGTTCCTATTTGCGTCGTTCGTTGGTCAAAGTTCGCCGCCTCCGGCCTATCGTTCTAACCATGCAGTCAAAAGGTTGTTGTGCACCTCTTGGCTCTCTGGGATGTTCTTTCTCGCAATCTACATTCAGTCCGAAGTAACCTCGGTGGCGAACGTGCCGTCCGTCGAGAGAGCCATAGAGACAACTGAAGACGTGGACAGGCACGCGAGGGCCGGGCTAATTTTGCCTTGCGTCATCGAGCACAGGTACGCGTACCGGAGGGTTAAGGAGAGCGGAAGGGGGACCCTGGGCACTCTAAACCGTCTCTTGGAGCGACTGCGGCCCCTCCTGCCTGGCCGGCCGCGACGGCAACGCGTGCATCCGGGCATCTAGGCGTGGTACGCACGTGTTTTTGGACGCGTCGGTAGCTGACGGCAGGTGCCGAAATAACGTGTCTGGAATCTCTCCCGGAAAAGACCATTTTGGCAACCTCTTCTTCGGATTTTTCGTGTCCAAGGCGTTCCCGTACATTCAGGAACACGGCAACCTCTTGAGCGCCATCTTCCAGTCGGGTCTGTACGACGCAACAAGAGCTGAACTTGATCGCAAAAATCGTTCCCCCTTCGTGAACGAGGAAGAGGTACCAGTTAGCAGCCCGATCGCAGGTTACTTGTTACTCTATGGCATAGGGTGTGCGGCGGGCTGCCTTGCTTTGCTGGCCGAACGTTGTTTTTCCACCGATGAACAAAAGATTGCAGCTGTGTTTAAAACGAGTATAGCTGATTCTTTCCCAGAACAAATGTCGAGGGGCTTTTGCAGCGTATTCAAGGGCGAAGCTAGATACCGCAGAAAAGGCAGGATGTGAAAGTTTCAGGTCAGCGCTTTGCCTGAATCAAAAGCGAGGCGCGATTTTCGGGTGGTTTTCAATTGCATGAACCCGTTTTCCATTCGTAGCACACAACAGGTATTTGGTATCGCGGCATTTGTGTGGCACTTGTTTTTAGTTACACGTGATGACATTCTCACGTGAAAGCCACTACGTCACCCTCGCTTGTAACACGCGTGTGACCGGCAACTATAGCATCCCTTATAAGTCGCGGTCTCAAAGAGCCGACTTTTATCTGTTATCAAATAATGACGAAGGCGTCTTCAAAGATTTATAGAAATTGCTTATTTTTATTAATTCAGCTAACGTAATGGGCTCTCGTGTTTTTGTCCTGCATCCACCGCTAAGGCTGCCATCTAGTGAGGACGGTAGGTTATCGGTCGTTAAATATTAAACGGCAAAATAAAATGTTGTTTTTTGTTTAGCATTACATTTTTTGTTTTATTCGTAGTGCGTTTTGCACACATGTTTTTCCTTCCTGACTGTATAACATATGACGTGTAATTTTCATCCTTGTGGAGGTAATGGTACCTATGATATTGCACTGCTATTTCTTGCCGATGTTGTTTTTTTGCCGATGTTTTGTACTTGTTTTTTCCCATTGACTGCTGATGCAGTGTACTGAGGGGACTGGGCCTTGTCAAGCAGAGCCTATCTGCTTTTGTCCTTTCTCCTTGTGACCCTGTGTCCGAAATAAAGAAACAAACAAACAAACTTGCAACACATCCCCAATTCTCCAATCATGATCTTGATAAACTCTGTGCCCATAATGGCGTTTTTGTTGAAATATGACTTCCGATTTAAAATAGAGTTACGGTACCAAAAGTAATTTATGACGATAGTAAGATCGACGAGACCGCCCGTGTTGCCTCTTATCAAACTTTCGCGTCTATCTACTTATAGAATTCTCTTGAAGCCAACTTGAATATGCTAAAAAATTAGTAGGAAAGTCTGAAGTCTACTTTTATTTCATAAATTGTGCTAAAAACGAATGCTGAACGGCTTTCGGCTGAAGTGACTTTGTCACAGAATGGTATATAACCAGCTTTACAAAGAATACAAAGAAAATATTAAGAAGGCCAAGTCGTCTTTTACAAGCTTTCTTCAGGTGTACGCTATGCTGTACCCCAGAGTGTAAAAGTGGATATGACGTATCTTGCATTCGCTAATGCGTAGTACTGTTAATGCTCAGACTCACATCTCACTGGATCACTGAGCGAAGCCCCTAAATCCCAACTTGACACGACACCGAGTTGAACCGCCCAACCATATCCAAAGCGGCCGCGCTGAAGGGTAGACGACAGCAACGGGTACGCCGTACGCTTCTTTCGCCACGGGCGGTGACAGCCATCAGAAGGCGCACCCTTCGTTCACTTCTCTGCCCCTATTTTAGTTCACTGTACCAGTAATCGACGACGTAGGAAGCATCGCCCATCACCCAGAACGTCGCCATCTTGGAAGCGAAAGGAAAGGAAGCACCCCTCGCATCAAAATCGGTCAGCGAGAAGCGCAATGCGTATCGCGCTCGTGACGTCATAGTTCTCGCACGGTCAAGGGTACTGTAGTTGCGAGCCTTGCCACTTGGTGGCGTCAACGAGCGTGACAATCTCGCATAGTAGTAATAATCCGAGGACTGGACGCCCTATGGCCTATACAGAGCTTGCCCGTAACATCATTTGCGGCCATGTCGGTGTTTTATGTGCCACGAGCGTTCGCTTCACCGTGTTAGTTTCACACCGCCGGAGTAGTGGCTCGAGGGAACCAGTAAGTAGAAATAACCGTCAGTACCCAGCAATGACGTATGGTTGGCCTGACAGAGGTCCCCGCATCCTCAGATCAAGCTCCTACCAAACGTCTGCAAAGAATCCCGATCTCGATGGTGTTGAATGCACGTTGCAGAAGCACTGTGGAGCTGAGACTACAGCCAATGCCACAACCACGGGAGCTCGAGGTCGCTGCTTCGAAGCGTTAAGGTGTTCCGCAGAACGATCGAGCGCTCGCGCTAGAAATGCATGTCTCAAAGCCAGGATCGCATGCTAGTTCGAGCTTGTAGCTTTGGCTGCAGTCTCAGCTTATGAGCGTTCTTCGCCAAGTCACATTCAGGACTAAGTAACTCCACGAGAGAGCCATACTGCCGCGAACTGGCGCTGCTTCTTAGGAACTCATGACGTGACGGCATTCCAACGGAGTTTCACAGACCGCCACCAGACGCAATTTTGAAATCTGTTCATTCGTTTTAAAATCAGATTTCTCTTGACTTCTTTGTCTGCAGCCGAGAAACTCTAGTCTAGGCCAGTGTTTCTGGGCGGCCGGCACAACATGGACCACATCTAAACAAAGAAATAAAAGTGCAAACATTTCGTTTCCGTACCCCTTTAATAAAACGAGTAAGAAACCCTGAGAGTAAAGGAGCCAATCTAAGGTAAGGTAGAATTATTATTCGTACTTTCCTTACCAAAGAAAAGGCGCCGATCTAAAGAAAGGAGCTTTCTTGAGTTCGGAGCTAAGACTCTTTTTTGTGACACTCTCGGTGTAGATTTCATTAGGACTAAAGAATTGAAAAAAAAAGAAATCGTTTACCTTGGAATAAATAAAAAAATTTCAAACTGTGTTTTTTTGATGATTTCCAGCAAAGTTAGGCAAGTTCTTACGCGTCACATAGTTCAAATATTTGACTATCTTGACATCACCAGAAACATGAAATCAAGTTGTTTTGAATGACGAATTCAATATTATACTTACAAAATAAAATATGTTACATGCATTTCAATCTTCAAATGTTCGCAAAATCTAAAACTCAAAATCGATTCTCTTAAAAAAATGTGTCTGTTTTATTTTTTTAATAGCCAGGAAAAATTTTTTTATAAACATATATACACTTTGCTTATATTGTCACGAACGACAAATGATAAGGCGAAGAATACCCCAAGAAACTAAACGTTTAATGGGGCGAACTTGTGCCCAAAAAAGATAAAAGTAAGTTAGCGTCGCAGGCGTCGATGTCGGCGAAACAGCAGGATATCGAGCGCTAGAGCGAGACTGACTGCGGCTCGCCACGTGGATCCCCTTATGTACACGCGTGGGCTTCTGGAACAATCAGCGTACAAGGTTGGGCGTGTGGAACAATCGCATGTCGAACAAGCAACAGGGTTCTCGAATTTACCACAAATCTAAATTGAAGAAAATAAAAGACGCGTCGCTCACAGGAATCGAAACCTGGGCTTCCGCACGGAAATCAAGCGCAATAACCAGTCGTTTTTTTTTGTTTTTTTTTTTTTCGCGGTAATCCCTTGGCCACGCACGAGCTCTGCTTTCCGACGCGCGTGGCATTACTCCCCCTTGAAAAAAGCATCGCCTCAATGCCACGTGAAAGGCAACAAAACAAAGCAAAACAAACAAAAGAATGGGATAATACGGAGGCTGGCAAAACACGATCCTATCAAGCGTTGCACAAGATCACAGTTTACAGTCTTATCGCGCGAAGTACGGCTTGAGGCGCACAACGTGGACGACTTCCGGTCGTGAGGGGCGGCGTGATGAAGTCCGTGTTCCTTCGGGCATCACTTCGTAGTTCAGATCCCCAAGTCTACGAAGCACTTTGTAGGGTCCGAAGTAGCGCTTCAGGAGTTCCTCGCTTAGACCGCGTCGTCATATCGGGGTCGAAACCCACACACGGTCTCCGGGCTTGTAGCGAACGTCGATCCGACGAAGGTTGTACTGGGTGGCGTCGACACGTTGTTCATCTTGAATTCGGAGTAGGGCGAGCTGGCGAACATCTTCGGCTCGTTGAGCAACCACCTGGGCGTCGGGGCTCCCATCGTCAACTGGTTCGTGGGGTAGCATCGCGTCGAGCATGGTCGTTACATTAATGCCATGCACCAGCTGAAAAGACGTTCCTCCTGTGGTCTCTTGCACCGCCTTGTCGTAAGCAAACGTGACGTAGGGTAACACCTCGTCCCAAGTCGTGTGCTCTACGTCAACATAGATGGAGATGACATGTCGGTGAAAGTTTTGTTGGTCGTTTTGTTAGTCCATTTGTCTGCGGGTGGTACGCAGTGGTTCAACGGTGACCGGTGCCACTGAGACGAAGGATCCTCCTGCGTCAGCTGGGCCATAAAGGATAATCCGCGGTTTGTAATGAGGACTTCGGGGGCGCCGTGCCGGAGGACAATGGACTCGATAAAAACTTGGCGACTTCAACAGCCGTACTCGATGGAAGGGCTTTCGTCTTGGCGTACCATGTGAGATAATCTGTGGCGACGATTATCCAGCAGTTTCCCGACGTTGACGGCGGGAAAGGGCCAAGCGAATTCATTCCGATCTGCTGGAACGGCGTGGACGAGGGAGAAATCGGATGCAGAAGTCTTGACCGCTTCGTGGGCGGTTTCTTGCGTCGCTGACATTCGTGACATGATCGAGTGTACAGGTGAACCGTTTTTGGTAGCCTCGGCCAGTAGTACTTTTCTTGAATCCTGGCGAGAGTCCTGCTGTAGCCAAGGTGTCCAGCCGTTGTGTCGTCATGGCATCCTTGGAAGATTTTTTCTTGAAGACTTGAAGGAATACCCAACAGCCATGCTGTGTTGTTGTTGACAAAATTCTCTTGTACAGCACCCCTTGCCGTATGAAGAAGGTAGGCAGGATTCGTAAGAAAGCACGGGGAACCGTACTCGCTTGTCCCTCTGGCGCTCGATGAGCGCTCGCAGTTCAGGGTCGTCTTGTTGGACAGCCGCCATGTCGCTGACATCCAGAGCACCCAGGAAACATTCATCGTCATCGTCTTTGATGCAGACAGGAAAGGCCTCGACTGGGGCCCGTGACAGACAGTCGGCGTCATTGTGCTTCCGACCAGACTTGTACACCAGGGTCATGTCGAACTCCTGCAATCGTAGGCTCCACCGAGCGAGGCGTCCGGAAGGGTCCTTCAGATTCGCGAGCCAGCAGAGCAATTGGTGGTCCGTGACCACGCGAAAAGGACTTCCATACAAATATGGGTGGAACGTTTGTTATTTCCCAGACGAAAGCAAGGCCCTCCTTTTTTGTCGTTGAGTAGTTCTTCTCCGCCTTAAACAGCGGCCGACTCGCGTATGCGATGACTCGCTCTTCCCCGTCTTGCATTTGGACCAGTACCGTGCCAAGTCCGGTGTTACTGGCGTCACGTGTGAATCTCGGTTTCAGCGAAATGGTCGAAATGGCCAAGAATCGGGGGCGTCTGGAGTCTTCGTTTCAGCTCATTGAATGAGCGCTGATGTCCTTCTGTTCATTCAAACTTTACGGCGTCCTTTGTAAGGTGCGTCAGCGGTGCGGACAGCTTGGCTAAGTCCCGAACAAACCGTCTGTAAAGGGCACAGAGTCCGAGGAATCTTCT
>JAZHYW010000767.1:0-71349 GCA_037355805.1 Ixodes ricinus | reverse complement strand
GACAAACAATTTTGCACATTCAACTTATAAGGAACTTATTTGTATCGGTCTTACAGCCGCCATTATTTACCTCACAGGATTGATCAGATGACGTCTGAAAAAACCAGAGCGCGTTTTCGCAAGACAATACGCCATTTTGATCTGTTAGAGTTTTGTGAACTGTTACACTCTACCTCAGACGTTGTGTATCGTACTGGGAAAACCATAGACGCAAGGTCGTTGTCCTTGAAAGAGCTTAATTTCACAGAGCGCGATAACACAAATTCCAGATCAACGCGCTTTTTTCCGTGCATTTCGTAAACTCTTCGAGGCTTCCTCACCCTCCCTCATCTCCCTCCGACTTTTTAATTTTCACCGCTTCCACCGCTTGGTTGGCCCCTCTGCTGCGTGGAAAGTGATCACTCGCGATTGGCTCTTCCACATCCAAAAGCGCCCTCTGTTTTTTTCTTTCTTTTTTTGCGCCAAACTGAAGAAAAGAATAGAGGAGTTCGCAAAGTTTGACCGTCATTGATGGAAAAATTGGCAGCGGATATTTGTAATCTTCAGTTTTTTTATGCATTGTACCCGTAGATTAAGTTATGGCATTAAAGAGACTTTCTTGGAAATAACTGTAGTGCCCCTTTATTATCCGTTAGCATCACGAATTTTCTGGTCAGCTGAAGTGTAATGTCACATTATATTCGATCGTCCCTCATGTGTCCCCAGTGTCATGGCTACCCAGAATCTTTTTAACTGCGGTAGCCATTTTTGGCCAGGTGTCGCAGTTAATCCCGTGTGTTCTCTAAATTTATAAGAACATTTTGTTCGTTAAAGGGTTCCGGAAATGCCGTGTTGCGACATTGTGGTGTCCTGTCACGACGGCACATTTTGTGTACAAGATTTCGTGAAGAAATTTTTCCGGAAATGTATCATGTACATTTGTTCTATAAAATTAGAGGGTAAATCTTTCCGCTAGATTCAGCGGAATATTGATGTCACGCTACGTCATGGTGCTATATTACGTTCCAGTGTCGCGTTATGTCATAGATTCACGTTACGTCACACATCCACATGAATACCGTCTGCTACATTAAAACTCGGCACTGTAACTGTGCGCAGCAGTATGCCACGTCTCGGCCGTCGCCAGATTTAATTTGGAAGCCACAGAAAGCTAAGCATGCATTTTCGTTTACAAGTGTTTTAACAAATTGAAAATGGAAAATTAAAATGATTTTTAAAGTCGAATAGACGAAAACCACTCCCTCCAAAGCCAGGATAGCGCCGCCTGGATGATGCTGCGTAGATGGTCCCTCAACAAGAGACCCTTTGAGAAATTCAGGGTCATCTGGTGCCTTAAATAAGCAGTGCATTTTATGGAGGATTAATGGCGGTAATGAACCTGTTGTATGCAGTATTTTATCGGGGAGGCCCACATTCGTGAGTCAAGTGCAGACGAAAATACGCTATTCACTGTACAGTTCATCCTAGATAGTTTTTATTTTAGATAGTGATAGACATACAGCCTGACAGGACAAACCGGACACTCACAACTACGACTCGATATAATTTTATAAATCAATTGACTTTGTATGAGATAGTGTTCCGCCGACAGATTGACTGTACCCGAGTTAGAGAGGGGCGCTTACGCAGCTTTTGTATCTAATACCTGCCTCGCATCGTACTGATGTCTGGAATGTGTAGCACTCGCATCATCCGCTATGGAGCATTTTTGACCACTTTAAGATCAGTAACCCGGAGGCCGCCATTAGTACGACACATATGCCATTCCCCCGATGATTATTGTAATCGGAGTGCTCAAACGGAATTTCGGAAAAGGTATATTTCTCTCTCGAAATCCGAGCGGTTGTGCGGTGCCGACAAGAACAACTCGTCCGAACCGTCGCCAACTTCCCCACTGTCCTCACCGCCATCAGTACATCCGCCGGGCGCCGCCACCACGAAAGGGCTGGTACACCGTCACTCACACTTACGGAATGTTTATGTCTCAAAGTTAGCGGCGTAGTGCGTATTTTCAAAAGTCGTACAAAATGACATTTATTAATTGGCAATAATAAATCATAACATCATACAACTTGCAACACCTCTAAATATCTGAAAAAAAAATTTGTCTCCACCAGTGTCACCGAAAAAAAAACATTGGATGACCTCGACATGAGCAAGAAGGAGGGAACGCAGTTTTCTGACGAACTCTTGCGCACGCAAAAAAAAAATGTTTTTCGCGGCTATTTTTTTTATGCGATAGATTTATTAAGCTACTTATCAAACATTTTTGTGACAACGGCTATCCTGCTTCCTGGCCATGTTTTACTTTCGCCGCTGAATTTAGCGGAAAATTAACGAACGTGACCTATACACTAATTTAGTTTCCCCGCTATATTTAACGTGTGTGCAACGATAAGTGCTGTCGCATTCATAGCTCTTAACTTTTGTTTTATAGAGGGAGGAGGGGGGCGGGTGGAAGGAGGTTGCATTGCCGCGCACATGGCCGAGATGGCATCGCGTAAGCTTCCCATGCAAAAGCATGGAGTTCGAAGCCCACCAGCCTAGGCCTTCATTTTATCTATCGCATATTTGTAAAACATTCCGGTAGAATCTCGTAACCTGTTGCTTGTTCGAGTTGAGAGTATTCTGAACTACAGACTCTCTATCAAAGAATCTGTTGGTGCGACATCAAAGCAGGCGCCCTTCCGCTGCCGACGCAGGATGCGGGTACCTTTCTCGTTGAGATTGTAGGCACAAGTTCGCTTCATTAAACATTTTCCTGTTCAGTTACGTATTCGTCTATCAGTGAAATCTAGAGCCGAACTTGCACTTCAGGCGAAGCAGCGCTTAAACTGCGACTTAGGCGCACCGAAGTCTGTCGGGGCTGTGGCAATTGTTTGTTTATAGACCGTTCTGCTGAAAGAGGGCAAAAGAGAAAAGGGGGAAGGGCTGCCAAAGCTTTCTTCCTTACACTGAGTGGTTAGGAACGAGCGAAAGACCGGCATGAACGGTTTGGACGCGTGTGGTTTTCGAAGTTCGGTTGTTTCCTTCGCGGTTTCCTCCATTTTATTTTCCTTCCAGATGTAATTAGAGCTTGCGGAATTTATGACGACAATTCCTTGGTCATCGGGACATCATTGTTCGGCGGTTATTGACTGCACGAATAACAACCGAAAGTGCAGAATATTATCGGAGGACATGTGTATCGCGCACAGGGATCCGACAACGCAGCTGCGGTAGCAATGTCTTCAAAATCCATCGCTTTCCAAATAACTAAAACCTCCGGCGGCTGTGGGTTGCGTCCGTAAACTGAAAAGACGTTTCCCCGACGGCATCCTCTCGAGTGTGCTCGGAACATTTTGTGAATAGAGCGCGCACCGAATTTACGGCTGCACCGTCGATGAACATGGGCTGCGCTCGATATGCGGGTAAACGTTTTCTCGAGATAATCGCTGTTTCAGCTTGTAACTTTTCGTAACTTAATCTATCTTAATTTTGATATATTGCAGTGGTGACATTGATCTGATTTTATCATCTACAACGTTTAATTGAAGGCTTATTTCCGTCGCCGTGTGTGGCAGGAAAATTGTCGAAACGTTTTTTTTTTTCATAATCGCGATCTCCTGCGCGATGGCAGAGAGACGTGAATTTATGTTAACCGTCCCAACGCGATTTGGTTCTTCTTATTTTCCAAATTAGTACATTACTTAGCTGGGAAGAAATATTCATCTCTATGGCTGAAACATGCACATGCATTGATTTCAAATCGTTGAATCATTCATCGACTCCCTTTGGCAATTGACCCATTTCTACTTGGCTGTTCCCAGTTCTAGACAAAGGACACACTCGTCGACACGGGAACCTCAATTAAAACTTTTATGAACATCTGCAAGCAGGAGGCAGATGCCTTTGATCGCTCCCTGCAATGACATTATCACGCGTGTTGTTGTTCACAGTATATAGCCGCGCGTGCAGCTGACCAAGTAGGCTGCACACACGTGGCCTATCGGTTAAAGCGCTTGCCTTCCACGCAGAAACCCGGGGTTTGATTCCTGGCAACGAATACGCATTTTTGTTGACTCTGATGTGATGTTCCGCTAAATTCGAGAACCGTGTTGCTGATTCTAGGTCAAAATGTTCTACACGCCGAACCTTCCACGCCGATCGTTCCAGAAGCCCACGAGTGTACAAAAGGGGCTCTGCGTGGCAAGCCGGAGTCAGTCTCGCCCCAGCGTTCGATCCCGCTGTTACGCCGCTATTGACGACCGCGACGCTCTATTAATATACTGTTTCCTTTTTGTTCTGCGCACAAGTTTGCCCCATTAAACGGTTAGTTTGTTTAAGTTTTCGTCGCCTCATGAATTGTTATTTGTGACAATATTACATTGTTGTGAACGACACGAAACGCCAAAGATACTATCGGTGTTCTGCATCTGAAATGACAAAAAAAACTTAAAGGGAGATTCAATCGCTGTAAACGTATAAAATATATTGAGCACTACCCTCAAATTATTACCGGTGGCGCGTTCAGTGCCGCTCTTGGATCCCATAATGCGGGAGGAGAATCTTTGCCAATGAGTTTAAAAAAGCCACCCGTGTCACACAAGGCACAAGACGTTCCTAGGTCGGATACACAGCACTTTGGAGCGCCCAATCTGCAAATGCAACGCGGGAGCGGAGCCCCGAATTCTTTCACCAACGTTTTTAACCACCCAGCATGGCCGCGGAACCTGACACCGCTTGCTAGATGGCGCAACAGTATTCAAAATGGCGCTATGCACGATAAAATGGTCTATACTTTTTTCCAACGTCAAGATGTCCATGCCTTTATATTGGGAGACTGTTGGACAGTGCAGCGTAAGAATACAAAAAATAATAAGGAGTTTTGTTTGTGCGATGATTTGCTGCTGAACACGCCGAAAGGTGATAGCGTTGCTTATCTTCAATAAAGGCTATATTCCGCTCATTATATTGTGACAAACCTTACATTGCATGTCTCTGCTCCGGCGTCTCATTGGCATGTCGAGCACGGTTATACTCCACGCCGGTGCTTCGGTTCAGTTATCGACTTTTCCGTCCGCTCTTTCCTCTTGCAAGTCAATGTGATGACTGCGGCACATCCAGTGCGCTCTTTGTCCCTCAATCTGCGCATGCGTGCAATAAGGAGAGGAGGATGGCACGTGTGCCTCCTTCTCCGGCGCATGAGCGTGCGCATTTTTCTGACGCTCGGAATATGTAGATAGTTCGGGGCGGTGTGATATGACCAAGAAATGCTTGGTCCACACAGCATGCTTTTTCAAGGATTTACAAAGCGTATCCTAAAACGCCGAGGAAGCTACACTAGTGCCTCTTGCGCAGGTGAGTTATACGGTCATGGGCATACGAGGCGCCAATTGCCACAATAAAAACTAATATTAAGCTAATTATTTTAATTCACCTTTTTTACCACCCAAGAAAAATAAACAGATGCTTCTAGTTACAAACTTGCTCAGCGCAATCGAAAACCACTAAATAAGCTATATTCTAGAAAGTTCGGGAGCGTGTGGGAAGCGCTATGTTGGGATGAAGTTTACACTGCTGCAACAGGCTCAAGGCTGGAGATGCGAAAATACGAGCGAAAACATCACCGCGCTTATCATTCCTTTTATAATTGCACCGCCAGTCTTGCACCAGTTGCACAAGCGGTAACTTTAAGCGCACCACCTGCACTTTCAACGCACTACAAATCTTCCTAATACGTACCGCTTTGGTGGTTTTCGATGAAACTTTGCAGGTTTCTAATTTGAGCCATAGGTTTATTTTTTATAACTAATAGTGATTCAACGAGCTTTAGTTAACAATGCGACTCATTTTGACGATGATCACCTCTATAATATTTCCTGCTTTTATAAGTCATCTTCACATATCGGATTACTGTAGCATTAAGTGATTTTTTAAAGCAAGTCTGGAGAGCCTGAAAATACCCTGTATATCTTACCATTCTTCTCTGCTCCTCTCACCAGGAATGAGCTAATTGATGCAGTGATATTCCGAACCCACTTCGAAGTTAACCTTCGCGGAAATGAATGCTTCATCACAGGGCCAAGCGTCTACGTCAGACCTTCTTACGATTACGAAGTGTCAGTGGTGAGAAACTTTATGCACTTGTGAGCCTGTATTGATAAGTTTGGGCAGCGCCTTTGGCGAGAAACAGTGAACGATTTTGGTGGCCGAGTTTAGACTAGGCGTCATTGCGCTTTTTGGTGTTCCTCGAGACGCTGAACTGATAGAACTTTATTGATGAATCAACATGTGTGCAGGAGAATAACTAACGAAAAAGCTACAAGGAATGCATTATAATTTATTAGTTGGTCACTGAAGCGCGAAGCGCAGTTTTATTTTGTTACTTAATTTTTCAGAGATGTTTCAGTCGTTTTTTCCCGCGCGTATACAGATGCTGAGAAACGTTCGTAGAAGACCGTAGGTCGTGCGATTTAACGCTAGAGTTCGCCCAACTCAATAGGGCCTAGTCAATTGAAGGATGCGCCCGTTATCAAGATATGTAACAATTGGGATACTACTAAGTTTGTCAAGCCAAGACACTTTTTCTGAAATTCACGCATTGGGACAATGCACACAAATAAGCCAACGCCACAAAAGCACTAGTTAGATTTCTAAAAACAACAGCCTGGACTTCTGCTTGTAGAAGATGACCTTCATTGTTAGTGAATAGCGCAGTGTTAGTGTTCAAACTTTGTAGCTTTTACTTTTTATCTTTCTGTTCTTTCTTCTCTCTTTTCAATCCTCTCACCCCTTCCCCCTAAACAAACGTAGCAAACCGGGACAAAATACCCCAGGTTAACTTGTTTGTCTTCCTTTCTGCCCTTTCTTCTCTCTTCTTCTCTCCTGAAGGCTGACATCTCTACTTCTTTAACTCTTGTACAGGCCTGCAAACATGTCTTATACATATGCCTGCAAATGTAACATCAAGTAGCACAAAAATGAAAATATGAAATTGACAAGGCATGTTAACGAAAATTGCAGATGAAAACAATTTGAACATTTATACTGATGCAAAAGTAGGGCAACCTCGCGTATTGAGGCCCACAATTCAGCCACGTTGAATGTAAAGGTCTGACTCAGAACAATAAGAAGCTATATGTAAAATGAAGAAGCCGGAACGAAATAAATCAGGTCATCATGCTTTTCTTGTAGCCAAATACGGATTCTAACGTAGGATTATGTATTTGTACTCCCTGTATGCCCCATAGCACATTTCACAAAGAAACGATTACGATCTACATCATTACAGACAGGCCCGGATACAAACTGATCTATTTAATAGCTGTTGACGGGCTAAAAACTTCCCTGCCTCCAATGAATTGTTTCTTGTTCTTCATGCTGGCCCCTGCTCACCTCCATGTAAAAACTGTGCATGCGAATCACGACAATCCTTATTATCAAATGATCCTTGATTGGATTACAGTCCAGGAAATCAACGGCTGAACCTGTTTTAGAGCGCAGCTCTTAGGAGCCTGTTTCCGGCTTGAGCGGCGTCGCCGCCGAAGTCGCTGTCGGCATAACCGCGCGTTGCATTACGGGATGTTTCCAATATGACGTCACACGTGACGTCACGTGTGACGTCATTCTTGTGGCTGCACACGGCGCCCAGATTTAACGGGAATATTTCCCTCTAAATTTAGCGAAAGAATTTCCCTGTTTAATTTAGCTGAAAAATTCCGCATTAAATTTAGCGAAAAATTTTCCTCATAAATTTAGCCAAAAAAAATTACTTGCTATATTAAACAAAATTTTCACGCTAAATTTAGTGCAAACATTTCCCGCTAAATTTAGCGGAAAAACTTTCCCGCTAAATTCAGCGGACAAAATGTTCTAATTTTAGCAGAACAATAGTTTCCGCTAAATTTATCGGGAAAGTTTTCCCACTAAATCTAGCGGTAAACCTTTCCCGCGAAATTTAGTGGGATAATTTCCAAGCCAAATCTAGCGGAACAAATTCCTTGCTAAATCTAGTTGGGAGAACATTTCCCGTTAAATTTAGAGGGGAAAAAAGTTTCCGCTTAATTTAGCGAAAACAAAAATTTCCCGCTAAACTTAGCTGGAAAATTTCCCACTTATTCTAGCGAAAAACTTCCCCGCAATATTTAGCGGGAAATTTTCCTGGCTAAATTTAGCGGAAAGAATTCCTCCTAAATTTAGCGGCAAAATTTCTCCGCTCAATTTAGCGCAACAATTTTTTTCCTAAATCTAGTGGAAAAAAAGTCCCCGCCAAATTCAGTGGAAAAATTTCCTCGCTAACTTAAGTGGAAAAGCTACCCCGCTAAATTTAGCGGAAAACTTTCCCCACTAAGTTTAGCGGAAAAAGTACCCCGCTAAAATTAGCAAATAAATTTGCCCGCTAAATTTAGCGGAAAGATTTCCCGCTACATTTAGCGGGGAAAATTTCCCCGCTAAATTTAGCGGAATAATATCCCTGTTTAATCTAGCGGAAATGTCTCCGCCAAAGTTTACGCAAAAACTTTCCCGCTAATATTTAGCGGATATATTACCCCACCAAATTGAGCGGAAAAATTTCCCCGCTAAATTTAGCGGAATAATTACCCCAATAAATTTAGCAAAATAATATCTTTGCTAAATCTAGCGGAAATATTTACCCTATGTCTGCGGAAAAAATTTACCCACTATGTTTGGCGGAAAAAAGTTCCCCACTAAATTTAGCAGGAAATTTAGCGAAAATTTTTCACTAAATGGGACGGGAGCAGAAGAGGTAGGGGAGGGGGAAGAGGGCATACCCTCCCTCTTCCTCCTCAAGAGCTGCACTCTAATTCGGCTCTACAGAGAAATTGTAAACGTCTTTCATTTTTTTTTCTTTGCACCTCTTTCAGCAACGTTTTTGGTGCAGCTAGTGCCACTAAATAAGCTACGCTTTAGAGTAACGACACTTGGCCATATTGTCGTCTTAAAATCAGGGTTGCCAGTTGTCTGAAGCTTTATCTGAAATCACAGGCAACGGTTTTCCGCCCTCCACAAATGTTTAAACAGCTCGCGACAGAGCAAAGCACTATTACATGACCTCTCCTAACACCGAATCTGATGCTGAGCAAGTCGCACTTTCGAATCAGGACGATCGGCAGTGGTGTCTGCTCTGCATACGAGCCAAAATGGCGGCGCCCACAACAATGTCGGGGAACGGAGTGCCGATATTCTAAGCGCAGCCTCATTCAGTGGCTCTAGGTGCAGCCTGTCAGTTTGGGAAGAACAGCTTTATTCAGGGGAACACTTTCTCGCAGGCATGGTGTAGAGGAAGATGATGGAACACTCTTGAAACCATTTGACAGTGTAAAGCCACCGCTTTGTCAGTGCGTCCTGGGTCTACAGTACCGTTTCTGCAAGCTGAACAAGTGACCTTTTTTTCATGACTGATGCTGCGATGTACCTTCACATTGGAAACAAATGCACTCTCCTTTTGTTCTCAGCATCTCAAGATACTTACACGGGTCAGCTTTTCTCGTGTCTGCCACCACATCCTGCACGTCTTGAAGAATGGAAGAACGGTTGTCTGCCAAGGAGAATACTGCATCGTCTATGGAGAAATGCATGTGTGTTGGTGCATGCTAATACTAGAGAGTTTTAGTAGATCGTATTTTCAAACCACGATAATCGTAGCGGGCGCTCGTGCTGCCGCTTCGATGCATGCTCTGAAGCGCGCGCTGGTAGCGGTAGCGAGCGTTTGAAAACGATCTACTAAAACTCCCTATCGACACACGCTGATGACGCTAAGAGCAACCTTTAACTGCCATGGCGTTGGAATAGAATTTCCCCTTGATCACAAATAAAATATTCTCTAAGCTTTAAGGAGTGAAGCGGCTAGTGAGTAAAAATGCTTACTTCTCACCATGAAGAAAAAATGTTCTGTAAGGCCAAGAAACTGCACGTGCTGAGCAGCACGACTTTCTCCACTAACTTTCACATACCATCCCAGATTTTGACAATCTGGAACATGTCCATGAAGAATTCTAGGAAACGCAAGAGCCTCATCTTTTTTTCCAGGCTTGGCCAAGCTGAGCACCATGTCGAAGTGTCCGTTGCACGTCAAACCGAACCACGTGTAAAGGTCACAAAAAAACATCCCGAAGATAGTGCTGGAGATTGATCAAGTTCTTTACGAGTTCTTCAGTGGCACATGCCGATTTATGGCTCATTGAGTCACCTACAAGGCACACCTTCATTATGTCGAAATGACCCTGTGTAATTAAACACGAGGAAGATACATAGAAAGGAGGAACGGACAACAAAGTCTTTCAACTCGTTGCTAGGTGGAAGTCTTACTTGTCCGTCCCCTATTTCTATGTATATTCCTCATGTTCAATTGCTATTACCAACAGGCTCTTTTGTACTTACTTGACCCTTTGACCAGTAGGTGTTTTTGAGGTGGGGTGCCAGCTTGAATGTTTTTCCTCTTTCTTGGGACACCAGCTCCTTTACGGGCACACGTGGACCACATGTGACGGCGAGCTTTGTTTATCGACCACACCTTGAGGGAGAACAATTTTCCAAGAGTGGCAGAAGTGGTTTCTTGAATTTTTTATAAAGTGTGGAACCTCGGGTAGAGGACATAAAGGACACTTGAAGTATTGTCCGGGCAGGGTGTACTGCAAGAAACCAAGGAACTCAGATGGTCATTTTGCGTGCTCTCCAGTCACTTGTGAAAACAATCACATCTAATCCTATCTCTGAACACCATCTACTAGTAATGTACCTTTGATGATGTTTGCAGGGGATTCGCCTCCTCGCCGAATACAGCGATTGCTTCAGGACGTCGTCGAGGGTGTGCCACACCGCCGTTGCAAAGCACCGCATCGCTACCGAGGACGATGCGGTTCCTGTGCATCGATTGCTGTCAAGAGTGTCCGTAAAAAGGAACGTCATCTAGAAGCAAGTGCGAGTAATGCTGAAAGACTGCATAATCCAGCATTCAAGCAGTCCATGGGCACCTTCTTTCGTACTGGTTAAGATGGAGGACGGAACGCTTAGGTTATCTGTGGAATACCGGCAGCTGAACGCGGTGACGATGGAAGACGTCTACCCCCCCTCCCCTTCCAAAGCCCGATTAGACCGGCTGCGTCACCCTCAATACTTTTTTATCAATAGACCCAAAAAGCGGCTACTGGCAGATGGAAGTCGACGAACGGGACCGAGAGAAGAAGACAGACATCATCACGCCGAATGAACTCTACGAGTTCATGGTGATCCCGTCCGGACTATGCACAGCCCCAGCAAATGTCCAGAGAGTCATGTACACCCTACTGCCGAGACTGAAACGACAGAGCTTCTTCTTCTACCTTAACAACGTCGTAGTGTTTTCAAGTGGCTTCGACAAGCACTCGCGGCGACTACGAGCGGTTCTCGAAGTCATACAGACCGCCGGACTCGTGCTCAAGCCATCGAAGTGTCGGCTGACCTATGACGAACTGGAAGTTCCTTGCTTACGTGGTTAGCACCGATGGCGTTCGCCCAGACCTAGAGGAGACTGGCGCCGTCTCGGTATTTTCAGCGCCGACAGACAAGAAGACTGTGCGAAGATATCTTGAACTATGTGCGTACTCTCGGCACTTTGTTCGCGATTTCGCAAGATTTCCGAACCGCTCACAAACCTCTCGAAGGACGCCGAGAAGTTCGAATGGGGCCATGATAAACAGCAGGCAATTGACGAGCTGAAGCGACGACTCCAGTCAAATTCTCTTCATGGACACTTTAATCAGGATGCGGAAACTCAGATTAACACGGACGCAAGTAACGCAGGACTTGGCGGGGTATACTGGTTCAAGTGCAAGGAGGCACGGAGCGAGTCGTCGTCTACGCAAGTGGCGCACTGCCGAAGGCGAAGAGAAATTACTCAACAAATAAACAAAAAATATCTCGCGGTCATCTGCGCAATCACCAAGTTTCCTTTGTGATTGCCCAAACCTTCCTTATTTAACAAACCACCAGGTTCTCTAATGTACCAGAGCTCATTAAAAATGCTCAAGAAAGAACTAAAAACATTGTGCCACCTTCGTGGCCCTTAACGATGAGAAAGGAATTTATTGAGATTTTTAGATTTTTGTATCTTTGTTCTTGATTGACTGTTTTTGGCCAAGTGTGCAGTGTGGCGGAGTGTAGGATTGATTCGAAATGTCTACAAATATTTTTTTTCTTTCTGCCTGGAGAATTGTTTTTTTCGGCATGTAGTTCTTTGGTTAGTTCATATTCGTTGCATTTTCTTATATTGAGCATAGATTCATTATAATAGTTTGTTTGCATCGAGCATGCGTTCATTGTATTTACGTGTTTACATCCAGCTGATTTGGACATGTATTCTTGCTGGTTGCCTGGCCCTGCGCACTAGCAGGACGCTGCTTGTGCAGGCCATCACTATTGCCTTTGTACTTTTTTATTTGAGTAGAATATTAACATTATAATTATTATGTGGTTGCGATGATCATATTTTTTCGTATATGTCTGTAAATGTGTGAACATTTTACAACTCTTTTCCTTGCAATAATATCTCCTTCTCACTGTCGGTTAAATTAAACAAAATATATAAAATAAATGTCGGCACTTTTTTGCAGGTGGACGCCCTGGATTATGCACAAAACCGGCTGTCTCCAATTTGCGGGACGGTCGCTGGCGTTGTCGTTTTCATTGGCCCTTTTTTGGATCGACCCTTTGGGTGCCAGTGACCCAACACGTTTTGATATTGGAAAGCGTTGCACCAGAATTAAATCGTATGCAATGTCGGCGGTAAGTAATCAAATAAAGAAGACGAACACGCAATCACCGTTTTTACAGAATGTTTATAGTTTGCGTAGAACGGTTGGCAGGTTCAATACGCAGTCGGCAAAAAAGGATCAGCAGCCACCAGTGACTGGCGGTCCTCCGAAAGGACGACACGCGGTTCTGCAATTTTAAAAAAATCAACGAGGTTGGCGGATGCCAGCTTCAAAAAGCAATGCTCTAAACGTTAAAAAAAAAATTAAACGAACTTCAGGCAGGAATAAGATGAAGCTATCTTTGATTTTACTAAACTTTATAGTGATAGTTTTCCACTGAGCTCTTGGGTTTGTTCATAAATATATGTTGTATCATTTTGTTTCCTTCATCGTACCAGCCCTGCAAAATATATATTCCACGCCGCCATCTTTGCCCAAGGCCAAAGAAGATATGTAAATTTGATTATGTCTTTGTTATGACCAGATATGTTTGTGTGCTTTGTTCGGGTATTGGGCTCAAGTTCAAGTATTATACTAATTAAAAAAATAACTGCCTTACTTTTCCTTTGTAAGTATTTGACGAATAAATCTGTTTTGCTCTTTGAAATTAAAGGTTCTACGAGCTTTATCTGAACTTCATCCACAAAAGCCGGACGAAAACTTGTAATCGTTAATACTACCTTTATCCCAAAACGCAGTAGAAAATTACGTACAATACGGCGAAATATATAAGTCGCGATGAAGCTGTAATGTGCTTGAGCGAGCAAGCCTCTTACACTACCAATCATGCCGGTTGTAGAAACGGCTGGCTAAGGTAAACATAGGACTTGATTGGCAGACTTTTGTTGGACGTCCGGTAATATTAAAATATACTTTTTTAAGATTGAATTAATGATAATAAAATGAAAAACGTAAAACAAATGGTGAACTATACTCACTTTTTTGGGCGTGGTAAACACACCAGCCGGAGACGCGTTCCAGGCACCACAGTAAGGGTGCTGATAGCCCATAGCGCACTCTTGTAGCTTCTGCCACGCTTACACTTAAAGCAAAAGTGAGTATAGTTCACCATAACTAGCACATTACGATAACAATCGTTTTACCCTTTTCCAAATGCACATTAACAGTCGTTAGAATTCAGACCACCAAGTCGTGACATACGCTTACCTCTGAAAGCACAACCTGATTAGGTTTTTAAGCAGTTTTTCTTTTGTGACCTCAATTATATAGGAAACCTACATATACACTCATTTAGAATATATCTTAGAATATGATGGTAGTAAAACTGAAATTACACGGAGATGTTTGCTTCTATAATGGACGAGACCGTAAAAAAAACAGGCGGGATTTATCATGATGCCTGTTGTTGCTTGGAGAATTTCTCTTAGGCGTAAGAAGCCCGGGACTTCTCACATCCTCCGTTTCTTCAAAGGACCATGAAATAATTTTTTCAGCCTCTTCCTCCTTAGCTTTAATCTTCAACTTTAAAGCTAAACGAGAAATCACGTGTTCGTGACGTGTTTGGCCACGGGTGAGATGACTCCAAGCTTCCATCGTGCTTTTAAGAGCGCCATGGGACTTGCCTTTCCCAAGTGATTGTTAAGTGTCGCCACGGAACTCATTGGCCACGAACGCGAATCTAAATATTCCTCGACAGTTTGATTGTTCACGAGTTCATACGTGAGCTGGAGTCCGCTGCCGTACTTGATGTACCGCCAGTGTATCACAGTGAAAAGAGCGAGAATTTTCGAAAGAAAGGAAATACGAAGTAGTGCGCAACATTTGCAAGCTTTCGTACCGAAAGTTAAATTTTTAGTTTTCTACCCTTTCCCCCATTAAACGAGATGTAATGAGCAAAATCCCAATCTAATATCAATTATCCCAAACCAAAATTATTTTTATCGCCCCGTTACAAGGCAACTCCGCTTAAATTTAAAAATGACGCAGTCTTCTTCGGTATCACCTAGGAAGACCACACGTCAAATGTTACGACCGAGTTCTGTCTAAGTGTTTCTTAAACGCTACGGTAATCTCTGCAACGCGACATTTTGCCGAAATCGACATTTTGAAGCCATCATCAACGTTTCCTCTCGGCGCCTGCGCAGCGCACTTCTTGGGAACCGTCCGGCCGTCCCGTCGTCTCCAGCGTCACAACCGCCGTCATCGTGTCACCATTTGTGATTATTTTGTCTGGGAGTTTCGTTCACACTACATTCGCAGGCTAATGCGGCATTTGTTCAAACGTCGTCGAATGTCAGACATCAAACGTTGTGCAGAGAGCGGTGCCGACGACACTTGCGCCAGGCACACGCCGGCCCCAACAGTGGCCCGTCCGCCAGCCCCAATGGACCTTTTCTGAGAAGCGTTCTGCGCACGCGCGACCGCCCGATGCCAAGCGGCGGAAGTCGGGACGAAAAATCGAGGAAATTCGGAAGGAGGCTGTGTATCAGCGAGTAGAACATGTAATTGCAGCATATATATAATTGTGTTACACAAAAAAAAAAAATTGGACGGTAAGGAAAACACGACGTTTAAGTGGACGCCAGAAACGCGCCTCTTTAAAGTCGCGTTGTGATCGCGCCGCAGCTCAGAGAGCGGAGAAACTGGTAGCGTAGCTCCCATTATCGATTGGTAGCGCAGGTAGGTCACTTCCTTGATTTTTAGATCGTGCAGCCACCGTCTGATGCCGTCGGTATGTGGAAGAAAAGGTCCATTCCGCCCGTCGTTGCGTAGTAGATCACGTGACATCTTTCCTGCCACGTGATTGCCACGCTTTTGGCGGATGGAAGCGAGTGTTGCTGGACAGAGCCGAAGTTTCGGTTTCAATTTCTGCTCATGTTTAAGGCCGTTCAAATGCGTGAGTGCGTTTGACTGCGTTGCGTCAGAACCAAAGGTCACCGGCATATGTGCTTCGTATGGCGGAATCAATTCAATCATCTTGGCACGCGAATAGCAGCAGGATGTCCTGGTTTCGCAACGAGTCAAAAGTCAAACGCACTGTCTACAGGCTTAGGTTTTAAAATATGCCATTTTTCGCAGCGAATGACGCAGTGCCTTTAATTGTTCTATGTGACATCATTCATTATCCCAAAGTGTACGGATTTGTGAGAAGTTGCCCTTCAAGGATTCAAAACCTTAGGCTACGCTTTAGTTGCTTGAAGCCAGTTGCTTGGCCGCGCAGGTGCAGGTGTACTTTAATGATAATACAGGGTTTTCAATGGACATCATATTTAAGGGCGCCGTTTAGCTCATTTTCAGGACGAGTTCACATTAATAGGCTGCTAAGACCGACAACCTTGAATGTGTGGAATGTACGTTGCCAAAGAACTGTGTAAGCACACCGTCAGCACGAGCTCAGAAGTCGTGGACACAGCTATGGCTGCCAGTGAATACTCCCTATATTGTTACTTTTTCGTACAAGCTTTCGTGGAGAATTCCTGCAGCAGCTTCCGGTGCATCGCATTTCACGCGCAGTGCGATGATATTTTTTCTTTTACATTTTTTTGTGAACTTTGTCATTGTACGATGTGACAACAAACATAATTTCAATTTTTATATTCCCGCAACGACGTACAACGCATCCTCCATTGAGAAACGCCAACGATGCATAATTTCGTTGCACGAACAGAAAGACAACAATCTCTCATTTTTATACTTTCCGCAAAATCGCAACTTAAATGCAAGAAAGCATGCTTTTATCCACATGAGGAAGTTTAAACGATTTCGACGGTTGTCGTTTTCAATAGAGATTTCTTCCCATAAAAAACGACACCAAGTGGCGAAAGCTCAAAGTGGCATTGGAAGCAAGTTCCGCTACCCATAGACCACTTCCGAATATCCTAAATTATGCATAAAATATCCGCATCCTCCATTAGTTGGTCCCATCGCTTCCAGCGTGATGCCCATGATGGGTTCCGAGTTCGCCCCGAGCACTGACGCAGCACTCGTGTGGAATGCGTTTGGATTCGAGTAAATTACGAATGCTGAAGAAGCGTTCGTGTTCAATGTATACTCACAGTGCATGACCAACTAATGGCGACCGCACATAATCTATGCATTATTTAGAAGTTTTGAAATGGGTCTATTCTGTCTTCTCCGAGGCTCAGGGGAGTCGTGGGAGAGATATAAGGTAGCTCAGGTTCCCTTACGGACCCCAAACGCAGTTTGAGCTTTTCCCGCTCAGTGAAGGGGGACGGCGCATGCGCAAAGCTCTTCTTAAGTAGAGTCCATCGAAGCGTGTTTTTCGTGTCCTGGCGAGTTACTACGACGGTCTTTCTAAAACGCAGGTGTGCCCTTCGAGCGCCGCCTATAAGTTCGACCTTATTCCTGACGTTTGTGTGATGCGTGCCATTGACCCGCCTCTCAACTCTGCCGTGATCTACGAAAGCAACGAAACCATCTCCTGGAAAGTGAGTTCCCGAACCAGATAGCCTACGGTTTGAGAAAGGCTTGCCATCGTGACGTGCATCTTATTGTCGCCGTCGATGAAATGGCGGCCTTAGAACTTCGAAACACGAACCTTGAGCTTAAGAAGCCAGGCCTTTCCTCTCCTTAGCTTAATACAGGTCAAAGGGATTGTACTCATTTTAATAATCAGTCTTGTTCAGCGCCATTCAAACTTAAATGTAGTTGCAAAGTTTTCAATATCAAACTTGTGTGTGTTATGCCTTTGCAAGAATTCTCCAAAAGCCGAGTAGACACATCCTAAAACTTAAAAGGAAAGCGGCTTGACTCGGCAGCGTTTTGTAACTCATTTCACCTCCAATGCGAGAGGCATCCTCGGTAAGTCAAAGAGCAATGAGGAAATAAGCGAGGAAGTGGACTTATTTTGGCATTAAGTTACTTTAATAACTCTCTAGTAGCTCAGTTGGAAACTCGATGAATACCGTTCCAGTTAGCGCACATTTTATCTTGGTACTTTGATCTATAAGATATGCAGCGCCGCCTTGCTAAAAAGTATTGTTACATTCAGCCACTTCTCACTTTTTTATCCTTTTGATAAAAATATTAAATACCAAGCGTCGCTACCTATCTAGCAGATGTCCTTGTCAACCCGTGCCTTGAAGACGAAGAAATTCCTAATATTAAGCATTGCTGCACTTTGAAAAAAGGTTAAAACACGTTTTGCAATGCTTAAGCGTAGCAAAACGTGTAGTAAGCATTGCCAAAAAACAAGAACGTCGTTCCAAAGATAAATACTCGCAAGATCTACTAAGTGCCCTTCTTGATAAGTTGTTACAGAAAGAATAAACAAAAAGGACGGACAAGGACGGACATCTTTCGACTTTCAACAACATGTAGTGTTTTTATTAGATAGTGGCGTCGAGATCGGTGGGCCATAAGGGAAAGGGGAGGAAAGAAAGGAAAAGTGAAAAAAGGAGGGAGAGGAAAGGAAAAGAAGAAAAGGGGGAAAGGGGGAAGGAAAGGAAAAGTGAAACAAGAGGGGGAGAGGAGGGGAGAAGGTTGGGGCTGCAGAAGAGCGAGGATCTGTTGGCCTAGTACGACAAGAAGGGGGTCGGCATGAGAAACTCAGGAAGTTGTTAGCCCGGTAAGATTAGGAGGGGGGGGGAAGTGGTGTAGGGAGGAGGGGAGTCATCTTCGGGCCAACAACTTCCTGAGTTTCTCATGCCGACCCCCTTCTTGTCGTACTAGGCTAACAGATCCTCGCTCTCTTGCAGCCCCAACCTTCTCCCCTCCTCTCCCACCCCCTTGTTTCACTTTTCCTTTCCTTCCCCTTTCTTTCTTTTCCTCCCCCTTTCCCTCCCTTCTTTCACTTTTCCTTTCCTTCCCCCCTTTCCCTTATGGTCCACCGATCTCGACGCCACCATCTAATAAAAACACTACATGTTGTTGAAAGTCGAAAGATGTCCGTCCTTGTCCGTCCTTTTTGTTTATTCTTTCTGTAACAAGTTATAAAAAAACCAACGCGCTCAAGTTCAACTATGCCCTTCTTGTGCAGCTAATGTTCGCTCCCGATACAAAAACTAAAAGCCAACCAGACTGGCCTTCCCCGATAGATGAGCGGGCTGTGCTAGCTTGGTGTGCTTATGGCCTATTCATCTGGGGCACACCGCACCCGTCCAGTGCAGTAAACTTTTTCACTTTAGTACACGAAAGACTGTCGGAGAGAGAAGGAAGCTATCCCTCTCCCCTCTAGCCTTCCGTGTACCACGAACCGCACTGCACCGGTGCGACGCGGGCACAGACGAATTGGCCATTAGTATGCAGCCGACCAAACTGTGCAGCGCTGGCACCCCATGACGCGGGAAGAGCACAGGGTGAACGTGTCAACCTGCACAGGGGACTAGCAGAAAAGAAGGAATTAAAAGCGGAAGAGGAACATTGGTGCCACGAGACATATCACAGTTTATCGGCAACACAAATCGGTGTCGCCATCAATGGGTTGCGTTTGAAGCTTCTTTAAGATGGCCGCTGTGCGATCTCAGCCATAAAGAAGCCCTCTAATGATTTTTGAATTTGTTTCAACTTTGCGCAAAGATTGAGCTCGTCAAACGTAGCAATACGGAGATATTTTCTTCCTAAAAATGCAATTTATTTTAAGAGTTACTAAGCAAAACATTGCTATATTCCGTGACGTACTATTGTCAATTAATTAGTTAGAGGGTTGGAACGAAGCGACTCGCTAATTGGCTGCGAGTTAGGTTCATTGGCTGCAGCGCCCAGGACTGGCACGCATCGTCACCGTAATCCCTTACATCGTCCTCGATTCCGGCTCCGAACGCGATCGTGCCAAGATCGTCCACTAAGCCGCTCCCTGCTGGCGCCACACCGCTGAGAAATGCCCGAGAAAACTGAGTTCAGCACGGTTTTGCGCGCTCTGCTCCACATTGTTTTCCTCTTCCTCTGATCTGTACTAATGCGATCAGTGTAGTCGAAGCAGCAATTTACTTCCGGGTTTAGTTGCACCGTTTTATGTTCTAAAAATAGGAACATGATGGGAATATTCAGTTTAAATAAGCTTTTATTTGTTCCCCAATGTAACAAAAATGTCGGCATAAAAAATCTCAATACCGAGCCAGTATAATTCGCTTGGCACAAATCCGCCGGCAGGCTTTTGTTGGCACGAATCGACACTTGGCACATGTTGTTATGAGCTGGAGCGGCTGCCATCGCGTACGACTAGCACGTGGTCATACATGACTTATAAATGTTATCGTCCTGACTTCTAATTAACTCTACCTTTGTCACGTCAGCCAGCTTTAACATTTTGTCGGCCCTCCGGGCAAGCGCGTATCGCTCGTTAGGCCTACGAAATGAAGTTCCTCGGGGTAACGTCAGTGAGTCGCACGGACTCGTCCAATCGAGCGCACTGATGTAATAACAAACACAAAAAACCACAAAAACACCAAACTCATTGGGGAGAAAAGCTAGCAAACTACATAAAGCATTGGCAACTGATTCAAATTGGAGAAATAAGCGTCCCAATTGTTCCGTTGTTCCAATATTCCGAACGTCGATTCCCGCAATGGGGCTGATGGTGCGCTCGCGAGAGAGTCAGAGAACCGATTTGATGGTGTCCGCCGCCATGGTCGCTGGGAGGAAACGTGTCTGGATAAGTTATCTTTTATTATTTATTTCTGCATACTCGAAACGTTTTTCCTGTTTTTTTTTTTCTATCCTTCCTTGTTAAAAGCGAAATTTTTTTTGACAGAATAACGAAACTTCACTTTGGATACACTTTATTTAGCCTGTCATAAAAAAAACATTTTGACGGCTCTTGCCACCGCTGTCAATCACAAAGTCGTCCATAAAACTTCACCAATTTGACCTGAGGTGCACATTTCAAACATACTGGACGTTACGCAGTTTTTGCCTAATCGAGTTAAATTATCATGCGCTAATATTTCGGGGCTACTACTTGTTCCCCGAAAAGCCTGACGCGCTAAGTAAATAAGAAATTAGCAGAATATTGAATATCTTTCGTGCTGACTGCTGGGCGAGTTGGTACTGAATTTGAGAATACATGGTAAGAACCGAAGACAAGAGCAAACGGAACAGTTACGGCGTGCAGTAGTGTTCAGTTCTCCTTTTGTCCTTGTTTCGAGCAATTTACTCGGTGTCACAGGTGACGCTATGATCGTGAAATAATTCGGCAAGAGATAAAGAGCAGTAGAAAGTTACAAACATTAGAAGTACTTTTTTTCTTCCGCCGACGTTTTGTGCGCTGTTTAATATTAGTAGAAGCGCTTGGTTGTAAATGAATGAAAACGGAAATACAAGAACGAAGTGAGATATCATTTGATTCAATTAAGAAAATGAAGAATATTGAATCGAAAATACATTGTTAAACTAAATATTACACTTCTATAGAAATATTTGAATGAATGGAACAATTTTTAATTCACAAGACGATAAAAACAACCAAAAAGGATCTCCGTGAAGAAAAAATTGAGATACCGCATTTTTTCCTTGGATAGTTCTACATACGGTGTGGTAAGCTCTATGGTGGTTTTTCCTCATAAACCTCTCTGGCTGTTTTGCCATATAAAGGATTGACGACTTTAGTCTGGTTAAACATAGAGGAGCAGTCACGGTGTCTGACATGTATGGTTGGGTGTCCTGATGGTGATTATTGTAGAGAAAGGTCATGCTCTCGTAGCCTTACATTAATGCAGCGACCAGATTGGCCAACATACACTCTCCCACATGCGCATAGGATTTCGTGCACAACGTTGACGCTGCAGTTGACGTATATATGTGCAATGTTGACTGTGTATTGTTCATAAACGTTCATTTAGGGAGTTTTGCGCTTATTATTCTCACGTAGCCTGTCCTACTAGCCCGAAAGTGAATTTTGACGCTACGGTTCAATCGAGCCAATCTAAGCAGCGCCAAAAGTTCATGGTCCGACGTTCACTGTCTTTGTGCGTTTTCTGTGTCCGATTAAACCAATTGCTCACAGTGATTGGTACCCTGCGCTTTTTGCTTTTGCATGATTGGTTGAGCCGGTGATAAGACACCCACAAAGACCACGAGCGCCGTGAAGATGCACTTTTTACGCGTCTTGATTGGCTCGGACCTAAATTTAAACTTGCAGTCGGACCTAAATTAAAACAAGGAATACCCCGTATTTTCAAGGGCTTATCACTTTCGCGCTCCTGTCTTCGTGTTTGGTTCACGGGCTTTCTTATCGTCTAATGCTGAGATCTGATTTGCTGCTGAGCCATGATGAGCTGCTTGGGTCTCGGCAAGTGGCCAGTCCAAAATTTCACGCCACGTGAATTGAGGTAACTATGACGTGCTCACTTCACGTTTATTTCTACACTAAATGGAGCTGGGAGGTGGACACCACACGACTTGAGGCCACGAGGCGTGGTCACGAAGCGTCCATTTTCTCCCCAAACTTAGCGGAGAAATCGAATTTACGTGGCAATAGCTTCCCCGATACATTTGACGAGAAAAGTGACGTCACCATTCCTCGTGACGGTTTTCTGATGAAATTCGGGGGATGAGGCACATTCTGGGTTCAAAAGGTATTAAAAACATAAACAAAGTTCCAGTTGAAGGTTTTCCTATGCTTATAATCCATGTGAGTTTAGGCGTCTGCCGTTTCAATGAACTTTTATTACTTTCAGATATGTTCGAGCTCGAAGAAGTATCCTACGCTTCACCTCGGAGTGGCCTTATTTGGACTAGAATTTGAAGACAAAAAGGGTTACTGCGCAAATGAGAGGATCATGTCATACGCTGTGGGATACTGGCGTGTAGATACAGTGTCGTTGTACATGAAGAACGTGATTAGGGATCCCAGTTTCCAGATCAAGACGAAGAAATGCTGATGGAACGTAAAATGCACAAACACACAAAATAAAATTGCAAGAGAAAACACGAAGTGATTTTGTGATTTAACAGCGGTACCTTTACGTTCTGGAAAGGTGTGCTTTATTAAATTTGCAATTAGTCAATCAGCTTTGAAAAATCTGCTTTAGGAACTTCGGTTTCAGCAGCATTGTTCTAAACAACGATACAAAGGAGTATCAGTTTGTAAACTCTTTACCCGTCAGGGCACCATGATGTAGAGTACGGGAGAGGTGTCGCAGTAGTCGCCCTACGGTTAGGGTGCCTACATGTCTGTCTGTCTCAGGGTGAAGACATCCGTTGTTGCCCTGAATGTGCCAGCGCGTGACACTTTCGCGCACTCGGTGCGTGACTTAGGCGGTAAATTGGCGTCTATGCATTAGCCAAACCTACGCGCTCGAGCTGAGTGACACCGGATGGCGCGCACTTCAAAATGCATAAAAAAACGATTGAGCGGAAAAATGGCTGCGATATCACCTCTCAAGCAAAAGCGGGCGTTTGTGTAGGCGCTCTACCTAAGTTTTAATCTCGGCTGTCTCTTGTGCTCGTTGTTGTCCCTCGTCTTTTGTCTCGTGCCATCGGTGGCTCAACGTAGGCTCGCCAATCAATGAGCAGCAGGCCGACCTGATGCGTTCTCTGCTGTCGCTGCGGGTAAGTCTCACAAGCGTCGAAATGTCGAGAGAAACGCCACTTATTTACGGCTGGAAAGGATGCTGCGCGGCTGAAATATATTTGTTTATTTATTTATTTTTTCAGGAATATTCCGGCCCACTCTTGCGGAAAAAAGCCATGGTTGCATGTACAGCTGCAGGGCAGACATTGTAATAATATACATTACAAAATGTCACATACTAAATTATGCAAAACATATCGATTGATTTGTGGAGGGTTACTTATATGCTGAATTGTCTTAGGCTCTAGCGAAAGAATCATATGTAGCGAGGCTTGTAAATGCAGAGTTAAGTCATTCCAATCACAAACCGTTCTAGGGAAAAAGAATGGTTAAACTTTTAATTTTTGCATTGAAATTCGCGAAGCAGATTTTTTGTGTTTCTGCCTTATGTCACGGCTGTCCTTGTATTTCACAGTATTGTTGAAATTTAACCCAATCTTGTCGTACTTTAGGTTACACAAACTTTAAGCGCTTGACTTTCCTTTGACAGAATAACTGTGGTAATGCTGATGAGACATACAAGGATGACATGAATGTTTCCCTGTCGTGTGCGTTATAAATGAATCGAAGTGTATTTTTCTGAACGCCTTCCACTTGCACCGAGCTTCGTTTCTGCGACACAGGGACACATATTCATTTATACTTAATCGTATAAATAGTCCCATCATATGAGTATAGTACCGTCGTACGATACTTATATGAAGTGACTATTCCTAAAGAAACTAATTTTCGTAAGATATTAAAACACAAGTGAAGACCTCTTTAGTGTTAGTGTCATTTGAACACATTTCTTAGTATTTAAATTCAGGTGCCAATTTCGACACCAGAAAAATAGCAAGCGCAGAGTATCATTTAAACTTTTCTCATCCGCAATACAGGACACTTACCCCCGAATTCATAGATGTGACTTGCTCTGAAGTCGAGCTTCAACTTGCTCAAGTCCGTCTTGCGACGAGCAAGCGCGCTTCATAAACGCTCCTTAACTTGAACCGATCTTGAACGGAGCTTGAAGCGAACTTGAAGTGCCCAAATTTCAAGACTGGGTTGGACCTACCTTGAACGCGACTTCGTAGTCATTTCAACATGGCGGCTTGCTGGTGTGTTGACGCATATGGGATCGCCGCGTTCAATATTTGTGTTGATTTGTGTCCTGTAATTACGGTGTTGCCCTCGGTGACGGGTATTTTTCGCCGAGAGAAGCGGCCATTCCTCCGTGATCGAATGCATCCCACCGGGATGTGCGACAACGAACGGCAACGGCGCGGAGCTGCTCGGCCGCGACTTGACCGCCTGATCCGAACGGCGACTACAGGCGGCTGCCGCTGATACCCAAGCACAGTTGCTCGTCACGCTGCGACTTTTGCTGGCAGGATGTTTCTAGCTGTCAACATTTCCCAACGGACGGCGTGCGGTGCAGTCGGGAGAGTGACGCGTCTCACCGTAAGGCATCTGTCGCTCGGACTCGTCCACTTCCCCGGCGCTCCCGAAATCATCCGCCTCCTTCGAGTAACCGGGTTCACGCACGCGTGTATCAAGAGCCCGGGCCCCGGTGGCGATTATGCAGACATTTATGAGAACTTCAAAGCAGTTGCCTGCATTAATTATCAGGTGGGTTCCCCCGTTTACCGAAAATAAACAAGCCTCCAGAGCTTCTGGCGAGAACCTGAGCAAGCATGTGTTGGTGTGCACGCACGTTTACCGATGCATGCTCTTGACCCCTAATATGTAACGTTCCCTGTATGCATACTAGCAGTTGTTAAAGACAAAAAGCGCCGGAAAAATACAGGGACACAGACAAATGGAAACAGGACAAGCCGCCTTGTCCTGTTTCCGTTCGTCTGTTCCTTTATTTTTTCGGCGCTTTTTATTTGAAATGAACCAACTGGCCCAAATCTCAACTTTATTGTAGCAGTTATTCCCACCTTTGTGTTGTTTGTGCTGGATTACTTGTTTAAAAAATAACGTGTAGTATGTACTTGCCCCTTGCGTCAGTAAAATAAATATGGAAAATCAGGAATGCTTTCTAGTTTGGTGCTGCCATGCATTGCAACTTCTCAGGTGATCTCTGAATAGTCAAATGGCTGCTTAGAACAAAGTTGGTCATATAGCTGCTGAAAGCTCACTCTGATCCATGTACAGATTCTGCATTTTACAGATGCCACACATTTCAACAATTTTTTTTCAACATGTTTTGACGTGTTGTTTTATTACTGTATTTGTTCACTAGCTGTTCACCACAAAACATTATACTTCTCGAATTACATCTCACTTAAAGTTTGTCGAAAGGCTTTGCTGAAAGAAAGCATGTCTTCTTTTCTTAAGATTTCTGCAACATTTCACAAATGGATGTGCCGAAAGCACTGTGCTGAGGAGAGTGTTTACCAACTTTCCCCGAAACAATATCTAATAAAACAATAGCCACCAGTATAATTTTTTTTTGCTCTAAAAGATTTATTACTATGCACAGGTTTGCACCAAGCTTGATTCGAGGGCACAACACTTTTGTGTCCACTCCAGAATCAAAATATTACTGCCTCGTGAAGAAAAAAATGCATCACAATTCTTCCACTGCAATAAAGGCGAGACAAAATGAGTTGACCTTTTTCATGATTGTTCACTCGCACTAAACTTCACACCCATGCACGTATTATCTGCATGCAACCTCCATAATGAAGATGTTCGGATGATAATTTGTCGAATTCTTGAAAACACCATATATTGTCTCTCTGACTCGTAACATTTATTAACTCATTCAGGTATAACACCGCCCAGATAAAGACTCGCAACACTGCTGAAAGAAAAAGACGACCCCCATGCCTCGTTGGGTAGCTGAAATGATCACTCCGTGCACAGCATCACGCAACCTAGGGAAAACGAGCCATCCTTGCTGCTCTGCCAGTCCTACCAGCCAGGGGACAATGTTGAGAAGATCAGTGCAACTGCCAGCTGAAAGGGGTAGAAAAACAAGCAGAATGAAGTCGGTGTGGTACTGTAAAGATATGGTGCCTGGAATGCATTTCCCACTGGCGTGTCTACAGTGTCCAAAAAAGTGGTCCCTCAATTTCTGCCCAGTGCGTCATACAAGTGTCATGCTGTCGCCGGTCGCAATCCTGGCGGTTTCCCAGCAGCGGTGGTTGATGTGGCAGGCGCCTGTTCTGCTGCAGGTCGCTCTCCAGTTCGACAGTCCACTGAAGCTCCAGCAGCCGGTGGTTGGGACGCCGTGACGACAGCGACACTCACGTTCGCTCGTGGTACTCGCAGCTGCTCTTTCACGTTTCAATGGCCAACCGCCAGGATCGCGACATGCAACAGCATGACACTTCGGCTTTTGTGACGTCATTTGTTGCCTCTTCGGGACCACTTTTGATGTACGGGCAGCAAAGGACGCTAAACACACCAGTCGAAGAAGCGCTCCAGGCACCATACTCTTCGGGTAGTTGAAATGATCACTCCGTGCACAGCATCACGTAACCTAGGGAGAACGAGCCATCCTTGCTGCTCTGCCAGTGATGCCAGCCAGGGGGCAATGTTGAGAAGATCAGTGCAACTGCCACCTGAAAGGGGTAGAAAAACAAGCAGATTAAAGCCAGAGGGGTACTGTATAGGACCCCCCCCCCTTCCTCGTGGCACCAATGAAATGGGGATAATACGTATGTTGCACGGTGTGCACATTTTCAAACTTTTGAGCACATAGTGAGCCACAGTTCATTAATCACAATCATCCCTATAATCCCTAACTGAAATACTTTGTCTAACTGATGTTTATGGCTAAAGTGAAAATAAATATGATGTGATTTATGCTTTGCTTGGGTTTGAGCATAATGACCTAAACCTAAAACAGTGGAAATAAGATAAAAATGAAGGAAGGTATGCAAAGCGACCATCCATTTCATGTGTGTACCTTCCTCCATCCTTGTCTTGTTTGCATTTTCGTGATCTTCTAATTCATTATGGGATCATGCTTTTTTTTATTATTTTACAAGTTATTTTGTCTTTGATTCTTACATTTCTGAGTGGCATGTCTTGTGAATGACGTGTCCTGCGTGTTTCTTTCCCCAGTGAAAATATCCGCTTTCTTTTCTTGATTGTGTTTAGAACTAATGTGAACCCTGTGCTAAAAATATGGTGGAACGTATTGCTTCCTCTGTTTCCGTTTCATTACTCACTGCACCCTCAGAAATGCATGAGCCTCAATATTGCTGTCGCACTTCCGAAATAAAAGAATTTTAATGGCTGCAACCTGTGCATTAGCCTCCTTGTTTGTCTTGTCATCATGAAACACTGCCGACATAAAACCTGCAAAAAGGGAATGGCTCAAGCTGTTGACAAACAAACATACAGACCAGAGCCGCTTATTTAGATACTTATCCCAACATGCGGCTCTGACGGGCAAACACAAAATAATTGTCTGGAGGTGGCACTGCACATCTAGAGGCCCTGAAAGACTCCAAGTTTTGTTTATGGATATTTGAGATGCTAAATTATAAAAAAATCATTCTGACCAACCTTGTATAGCCTACAGCAAATGCTGCACATACATTTGGCAGTTGAGGAAAATGGAAGGAGTGCAAGCTTGTGCTTATATCTAGGAAACAGCTGTGCTGGTGAACAAATTATCTCCCAATGGTCCACATTGAGTGCATTTCAGTCATCAGTTTAAAATTGTGCACAAATAGAAAGGAACAGAGGAGAGAAGAGACAAGCACAAACTCACAATTCAATGTATTGAAGGAAGAAAAAGAACAGCCTGCAGTAACAGCTCGAGCCGAGGCCACACCGGCCTCGGCTTGAGCTGTTACTGCTGGCTGTCCTTTTTTCTTTTTTCAATACATTGAATTGTGAGTTTGTGCTTGTCTCTTCTCTCTCCTCTGTTTCTTTCTATTTGTGCACAAATTTAACCATCTTCAATCATTACCAACTCGGCCAACTAACCACCTAAATTCAGTCATCAGGTTTTCCAGTTTATGCAAATCTTCATAGTCACTAAACAGCCTTCCCTAGGTGCTTATATATTTCCAAGCTTAGACGTCATGTGAGTCGTAAGCTTGTGAATGCAAACTAGTGTGTCACAAGCTTCATGGATGTGTGGCGCAGAAGAAAAACAATGTGACGAGGACACGAGAGGAGGGCCATAGTCATACAAAAACGGCTCGGGTCATAAATGACTTCCTATTAAATAATTACAGTGGTGCGAGCATTTACTGCCGTAGCCAAAGATGTTCGAGCAGCCAAATAAACACGGCACTGAAGAGTACAGCGACGAACCGGTGGTTGTCGCTGAACTCGACAGACGATCAGGGTGTCACAGTTGTCTTGAAACAGCCTGGCATATGTTTTTATGAACAGGTAGAATATCTCGCCGCACTGAAACATGTCATACCAATCTCTGGAACAGTGTGTCGCATGTAGAATTGGGCAGCCACAACTTTTCAATCAGTGAAGCAACTGCAGCTCTGAGATATGGTCGCAGAGGCGGAAGACCGATGAGCGGCCTTCCACATCAAGACGCCGGTAGACCATAAAAGCAAAATTCTACAGTCACGTCAGTGGGAAGAGATGTTTCTGCTGTTAGTCCACTCGTTTGCAGCATTGCTGACATTGATGTGGTGCTCCCAGGCATCATAGTCACTCATTTATGAGAAGACAATGGGTACCGACCTGTAATGCTCGATAGACATTTAACAGGAAGTCGCCCAAGCCCTAAAGTGCCCTTTTACGACACCACAGCATGCAGCTGCATTCAACAGCTTGAGCGCTTTACTCATGTCCCTCGTTACTTCGTCTTCCTCCTGCTCAACAGAGGGTTCCCCTTCCTACCAGTGCACCATTGGCTGCAGCAGCAGACTACTGACTCGCTGTGGACAGGGGGCACATATGAATCTCTGCCACAACATGACCATGCTCATTTACTTGCCTGGAAATTATGTCCAGCCCAGACCGCACTCACTGGATGAAAAGTAGTTCCCCTCCTAAAAAAAGAAAAAAAGAAGAAAAGTTTATGTAAGGCACTTATATGAAATATACAATATGTGACCACAAAGCTAATATTTCCTAACGTGCTACTCCTGCTCCTGGACTTCATCTTTAGGGAGGATCGAGACTTCTGCAAATCATATAAAATGGTTTGACTTCAATCCATGACACAAATGAGAGAGTGGCAGCGTCGAGACTTTTAACAGCCGAAATGATCAAATAGAAATTACAAAAATTAAAATTAAAAAAAATGCTTTCTTGATTACAGAAGGTTAACAACCCTGCCTCTGCGCACAAAACATCAGTGACAGTTCCACTGCCTCATGCACAACATCTTCTCGGCCTGAGTTTTTGCCTGTGAAAGCCCGACGAGGTAAACATAGCTGCGAAAACAATGATGCCCGGTAGCTACTTCCTGGTTTCGATCACCGAAAGCACAGGCACCCCGCACAACGCTTTATGTAGGGGCGCCCATTAAAACAAGCCTTTGTAGAAACATGTAAGCATCACAAAATAACGTTTAAAACAGCCGAAAGAGCGCTTAGGCCAGGCCGCATAGTTTACAGTTTACATGTCCGAGAGTACTACGCCGCACAGTTTGCAATGAGGAAATGTTGTAGAACACTTACCTGCTTTGAGCACCGCTTCAATTTGTAGTCATTTTCCTTCCGCATCGGGAGTTCCAAGCGCTTTTTCGTTATTAGAGTCCCGTAGGAAGATCCTATGAGGATTTTAAACTTTCTCGTTGAGGCGTGTGGACGCGGCACCGGAGTCGGGCACTCACTCGAGTACCTTTCCATGCTTGTTGAAGCCAGATAAGCACTTGTTTCTCGTCTTCAGTGAATCCTAGTTCAAGCTTCTCCCGAGTTTTCATAATGAAGGAGACGTCGAAACTCACATAACGCCAAATATGTCCACAAGCGAGGGACGCCAACGAGCGAAACGAAAACAAACAGGCCAGGAGCCATCACTCAAATGAGCCAACGTTGCTAGACGGAAAAGCGTATTTGTCTAGAAAACGCGTACGACATTAGTTTCGAAACCTGCGAAACAGCATCATTGACGATTTCCGTTTCGTAAAGACATGCTAGGAAGAAAATTTTAAGATGCAACTTCTTTTGAAGTGTGAAACGCTTTTTAAGAGAAAAATTGCAACCTACTCTCGCTCCCAGGCGGGAAGCAGCGCGAGCGCTCGCGACTTGAACGGGACTTGACGAAGGAAGTCCGCGGGAGCGTCTATGAAACGTAAAAGCCAGCTTGGGCGTTTTCAAGTCGAACTTGGTGTTGAGGCGGACTTGAGCAAGTCGAAGTTCGGCTTCAGTTGAAGTCACATCTATGAATTCGGGGGTTAAAATTACAAATGAATCTTTAGCAAAAAAAAAACGAGTCTCTATTAATGAGTAACTTGCCGCACATCATTATTAAACACTCAGAAAAAGCGAGGGACCGAGAATCGAGCCCTCCCAGCCCTCCTGAAAGAACAGGCATTTTCATAGACTCTGCCCTTATAACAGCCCCATGCATTGGATCCACATTGAAGTCATGCTCCGCATTAAAGAGGACATATATGACCCTGAAAGCGCCACCCAGATGCGGACGATCGTAGGATTTGACATTAAAGAGGCATTTGATAACGCCGCTAACGAAGCAATATTCCAAAAGACAAAAGACCTCGGAGTCGGAAATAGGCTAATGAGATACGTGCAAGAATTTTTGCAAGACAGATTCGTTCAGGTCTGAGTCGACTACCATACTACTCCGCAACACAGAGCTCAGAAAGGAGTCCCACAGGGATCGTTGTTGTCGCCCACTCTTTTAATATAACCATGAAAGACCTTCCTAACAGACTTCAGAACATACCCAACTTTAAACACGCCGTGTACGCAGACGCTATTACACTACGGTGTAACTTTGGATCCCCAGGGAACAAGAGGAAACGATCCAAAGGGGTATTGACGCTGTACATCAATACACTAGCGAGCTCGGGCTAACCTGCTCCCACGAAAAATCAGAATACAAAGTTTTACCTAACGCGACTGGCAGGAACGCCGTAGGAAACTAGGAACCACATAAATCTCAACTTCGCAAACACACAGATAAAATGCAAAGACGTCATACGCATCCTGGGCTTCTGGCTTCAGGACAATAGCAAATAGAAAGTTCGGCTAACGAAACTCACCGTACAAATACAACAAATACATCACATGATAAAGAGAATCACCCCCGAGAAAAGAGGCGTGCGAGAAGAACATCTGAGACGATATACTTGAGGCCCTCGTATACTCTAGGACTGTATACCAGCTACCACACATCATACTCACCAATACACAAACATCCAAACTTAAAACGGTTCTTCGCAAAGGCCCCAGGCTTGCACTGGGTATCCCACGAATATCAGCGAACTACCGTATCGAAGCAACCGGCCCATTTAACTTGCTGGAGGAGTGGTGCGACATACAACGGCCATCTCAACATGACCGCCTACTAACCTCGAGGCAAGGAAGACAGATCGTCAGGCAGCAGGTTACCTTACACCTCCCCTGAAGAGATCCCCAACATAACTCCACCGTGTGAATACATCCCGACACTAACGGTTCTAACTATCATTCGGAACATGAACAACGAAAGATACGCCACAAGGAGGGCTGCAAAGATCAATAGACTCCGCACCTCTCTAATCCCGGTCCACGCCACACTATGCTACACAGACGCGTCACACAAAAAAGAAATGAGAACCATATCAGTCGCCAGTCACCACCTCAACTGGCAGAACAAACATGTAGAAATCCCCACGCCAGAGGAAGCAGAGATAAAGGCTATCGGCGAGGCAATAACGATGCCCTACCACCCTACGGAAGACATCCTCATCCGGACGGATAGCCAAGCTCCAGGCAGGGCTTTCCGAGACAACACGTTGCCTTCACACATTAGGCAACATATCCAGGATTACCTGCGTCTGCGAAGAAACATAACAGTCGCGATACAATTGACACCAGGCCACGATGGCCTAGAGGGGACTGAGGATGCTCACCTCCTCACCCGAGAACCTTTACCGGGACCTCCTGCTATATGGCCGCCTGAGTACAACCCACGCACCGAGAGAGTCATTTCCAGGACTACAAGGAAATTCACACTTAAGCAACTGAAGGAAAATGTCAGAACTATGCCCCCTCCTCAACGCTCGCTTGGAAGGAAGGAAGAAGTACTCCTAAGAAGGACGCAGACATTATCGCGAGCTTACAGATAACTTCGTCCATTACATATCTAGAAGTGCTGGGCACCCAACCTGCAAACACTCTGGTGGATACCCAGATAACCAGCATACACTCTGGTTAAGTCCCAATGCCCAATCTTCAAAACGCACGGCTTTATCTTGCATAGCACATACTCTACGGCCCTCATCCTACGAAGAATGGCTCAGTCTACCCAAACACGTCGTCACCGTGTACCGAAGATACTCTCCTTCAACACATCATAACCACCCTCCCAGAAAAGAAATCGTAGACACCCCAGAAACTTCTTAACGAGCGCCCGTCCAGGCGTGCAGAAATAAAGTTTATTCTCTCTCTCTGTTCATCGTTAAGCGCGCTCCCATCGTGATTGAGTTATTTATTAGCTTGATGATTTACGGTTCAATTCGCGTAGAATTTCCTTGGGTTTTCCTTAAGAAAGTTTAACATAGTGACATAAAAATACCATACTTAGGAGGAAAAAGGAAAAAAGGGAAAAAGCGTACCTTTTAAACATGGTTGGTATTTTTTCTGCGGTGTATAGTGCGTTTCAGATGTAAAATATTGTGCGTCACCCATGGATTTGGCTTCTTTCTTTTTGTTGTACCCTCGGGAACAAATGTTTCGATGCACGAAGGGACAACATGATGGCAGAACACAATCCTTTAAAACAAACTCACGCTCACATAGAACATTCGATTTTGCGTTTTCAGCCTAGCGACTTCAATCGTTATTACTCACAGGTAATCGATAAGCACACGGTTTTTAAGGTCAGTGTCCAATAGCGATTAAATAAGATTCTGTTCCACTTTTGTATCTGAATGTCCCCACACATTTATCGAAACCATCCACAAAGAGCAGCAAACGAAAGGACACAAACAATCGAAGCAAGCGCCTGTCAAACTGAAACAAGTTTTGCTACCCTAGTTATAAAAATTACATTTGAATTCGAAGCAGACGACGGTGACAGCAACTGAAGAAACACGCGCACCGACGTTTCGAACATTTGTTTCAGAATGGACCTTTTATAGAAACATCGGTTAGAGAGTAAATGGTTCTAGTATCCTCTATCTCTTCCTTCTCCCCGAGCAGAGAGGAAGATGGTTTCTTTTGTCGACTTCGGCGCCAAAGATAACCCAAGACGGGGACAAAGGCGACATACCCAATTCACACGGCAGCGTAAAGGTACCTTTGGTGGAGGTACCTGCAGTAAAGAGAGCTGGAGATCGTGGTCACACGGCGCATAAAGGTCCCCTTCGCTAAGGGAGGTCCTGTGTTAAACGGAGCTCGCTAAGCTCCCTTTACAGCTACGTTGCAGCTACATTGAGTAGCCTTGGACCAACGAACTCAAAATAAAAACCAGATATATAAATATATCCTGTCTAATGCATTATAGAAAATTGAATATATATAAGTAGCAAATTAAGAAAATGGTTTGTGAACACAAATGTGATGAAATAATGCATTAACGAGAAACGCATGCTCTTCTGTTTCACCTTATGATGTACCGCAGGAAAGGCTACAAGCGCGAGCTCCTTGCTCTGGGGCACATCTCGGCGGCACAAGCTCTCGCGACTTAAGAGCAGCTGCCAACGCTATGAGCTCGCGCTTCTAGCCTTCGCTGTGGTACAACGTAAGGTGAAACGAAGTATAGCACGTGGCAACGGCGGCACGTGGAAAACAATGCCTGCTACGAACCCGAACGCCATGGACCACTGAAAGCTCTTTTCGAGATTTGTAGACGAGTCGTCCGACTCTCCCGCCCAGGACCTTTTATCTTCATCGTCGTCCATCCCTTTCGATGGTGTGACTGGCGTAAACGTGAGACTCCGACGCTGTTCGTTTCTGCCGGGCACTATTTGTTGTATGCTGCCGTGGCAGCTGAAGTCGACCGCCCTGCTCCGGTACCGGTGAAGAACAACCTTTTTATTCGATCCTCTTCTTCTTTAGGCCACAAATGCGACAGTAGCGCCGCCACAACAGTTCCTCCCTTCACGAGTAAAAAGGAAATGCTATGTACAACGTTAGAAACAAGAACACTAATATAAAACAAAATCCCGCAGTCTTTGTGGTCTGGAGGTCTGTCTGGCAGACCGTCTTGGTTCCATGGCCATTGAACTGAGCGAACTGATGGGACATCCCGGTGCCTGCGAGGTCGATGGAGATGCCGGCAACGCAGTCTCCAACAATGTCGCAGGAGGTGATTGTGGTTGCGCGACCATAGAAGGCGAAGATGCCGTTGATGATGGGGTCGCTGATGGTGTCGAGAACCATGGGATGTGACCCAGGTCAGCTTGAGGAGGTGGCTTCATGCTTGGTGGAACGACAGACGAGCCGCTTCCTGTTCCACACTTTCTCGTCTTCTAGACGGTAGGCGTTCCTCCCCAGGTATTTCACCACCTTGAGTGGCGCAGAATAGCTGAGGCTACCTTTTGGATTGTGTCCTGGTAGCGTGACCCGTGCTCTATCTCCAGGTTTCAGGCACGCTGACCTCTGGCTCCCCGGCGAGCATCCGTATACTTCTTGAACTTCTGTTGGTACTGAGTCACTCGTTGTCGCAGCTCTCCCAGACTCTTTGTCGGTTCATCGAAGAAATCCTCGGACGGGCCCCCACGATGTCCAGCCTCGTCCTTGGATGGCGTCCATGCAAGAGGAACGCCGGCTTTCGCCTGTGGCAGCTTGAGGAGTACAATGGTAGATTCCTAGGTACTCACATCACGGCTTCCTTTAGGGACGCTGCTCCTGGACACTGATCTGCACAAAGTCCTTGAACACCCGGTTGAAACGTTCAATCTGCCCATTACTTTGGGGATGGTACACCGAAAGAAAGGTGTGTCGTACTCCCCGTTCTGTCAAAAATGCTTCAAACTCAGCAGAAACGAACTGGAGGGCCATGATCACTCACAAGCTCAGTAGGGTAGCCTTCCCGGCCAAACACTACCCGTAAAAACGAGATGATCGTTCTTGACGTCACTAGTGCCGTCAGACACACTTCGGGCCACTTGTTGAAATAATCTATTAGTGTTACAGCGTACCGGCAGTCGCTTGGAGCATTGGCAAAGGGCCCAATAATGTCTACTCCTACTTTTTCCAGGGAGCAGACGGAAATGTAACCGAATGTAGAGGAGGTACTATCGCGAGCAATATGAGAGGGAACAGCGGAGCGCGTGCCAAATAGCCTCGAACCCTACCCGTGGCGATACGCTGCGGCAGCTCTTGGAAAGAAGGTGGAGAGAGCGGTGCGCTTTCGTCTGCTGCCGGCAGCTTACTTTTACGCGGTATAGTTCATCGCCGACTACTATACTTCGTTTCAGCTTGGGTCCAGACGCAGCCGATGCTACAAGCACGAGCGTTTCGCCCTGAACAGTGCCTGTACTGCACGAGCGCGCGTGCTTGGCAGGGACGCTGCAAGCCCGGAGCCTGCGCTTGTAGCATCGGCTGCGTCTGGAACTCAAGCTGAAACGAAGTATAACGGCGATAACGTCTTGATACCACTTGATACCACCGTGATCAAAAATGCTTTCTTTTATATTGGCAGGTGTCAATAAAACTGTTTTCCATCTCGTTGCCGTGAGCTTTCTTTTTTCAAGTTCGCAAAGCCATCAATGATACGACGTATAAAAGCACCTCGCAATGTTCATCGTTATCAGGTGCCGCGCGAGAGGAAAGCCAGCATGGCGGGGTTGCCGCGCAGCAGACGTAAGCGCACCGCTCTCTCCACCTTCTTTCCAAGAGCTGCCGCCGCGTACCGCCACGGGTAGGGTTCGAGGCTATTCGGCACGCGCTCCGCTTTTCCTCTCATATTGCTCACTATAGTAACACGGGGTTTGCAGACTTGTCAACTGCTTGACAAACACCGCTGGACCTAACTGCAGTTTTAATGTGTCTGTCCATTCAAGGCCACCAATACGAGTCTCGAGCCCGCTGCTTAGTTCTTGTTATTCCAGGGTGAGCTTCGTGGTCTAGTTCTACAATCTTTGCAGTAAGAGCGGTAGGAACAACAACCCGATCCCCCGAAACAACAGGTCTTCACTCAGGGAAAGTTCTTCTTTTACTTGGTGAAAGGGTGCCAGGTCAGGATGCAGCTCCTTTCTTGGTGGCTAGGTGCCGGTTGTCAAAGCAATCACTATTTGCCGCCGGTTGTCCTGCCGAGTCTCTTCGACTAACTCTTGCTGCGATAGACACGAAGAAATGGCACAGGCAACCTCGTCTTCCTGGGTCTCCCCGGGCGCATCAAGAGGCATACGCGAAAGAGCATCTGCCACAAAGTTGTCTTCTCCCTTCTTGAAGACCATGGTGAAGCTGTATGCGAGCAAACGAGCATACCACCTTGCAATCCTGAATGGTCGTTGGCCAGTCCCTTGCGAGCCCAACAGTATCAACAATGACTGGTGGTCGGTCTGCAGCGTAAAATGCCAACCCCACAAGAAAACGCGCCAGTGCTCGCACGCCCACATACAGGCCATCGCCTCACGCTCTCCAGCGGAGTACTTCCGCTCCTGTGGCGTCAGGGTCCGAGAAGCAAAGGAGGCGGTTACAAGGTCTCCATTTTTCCTCTGCTGTAGAACAGCTCCAAGGCCGTATGTTGAGGCGTCAGTTGTCAGGACCACCGGCAGCTTAGGGTCGAACATTTGGAGAGGCTCACAGGAAAGTAAGGACTTCAGTCTCTGAAAACTGTCTTCCCGAGTAGCCGTCCAGCGGAAAGGGTCACCCTTGCGTAGTTGCTCACGTAGTGGTTCTGCCAGCTCTGCATACCGAAGGATAAACTTGGCGTTGTAGCCGACCAAGCCCAGAAACGAACGTAGCATGGTGACGTCTGTAGGTGCTTGAGCCTTGACAATCGCGTCAACATGGCTTTGCATGGGTGACACTCCTCGCTCGCTGACAACATGCCCCAAGAATGACAGTTCCCGAACATTAAAGATGCACTTGTCGTTTAGCTTCAAGCCCGCTTCGCTGATGCGATGGAGAACTTCATTGCAGATTCTTGAGGTGCTCCTCTTCGGTAGTTCCAAAAACAATGATGTCATCCAGGCAGCAGCGTACTTGTTGGCATCCCTTCAGGATTGTAGTCATCATTTTCTGGAACGCAGCAGGAGCCGATGCCAAGCTAAAACAAACCCTGGTGAACCTGAAAAGTCCATCGTGGGTTATGAACGCCGTCAGGTCTCGGCTTTTCGGGCACAAAAGTACGTGATGGTACGCGCTCGATAGATCCAGGCGTGAGAAGTCCAGGGTGTCACAAAAGAAAAATTTACACGGTCTTTTTTACCGCAAAAATAAACTAGGCATCGCCGATCCGATAACTTAATCGAAAGTTATAAGTGATTTTCTGAAAATTTCAGTGGGAAAATGGAGCCTATTTTTGCTCGTTTTCGGTTTCTGGTGCCATAGAGCCCCATGTGTTCGAATACTCCGTCGGCCGCCATTTTCCCATTGAAATTTTCAGAAAATCAGTTATAACTTTTGATTAAGTTATCGGATCGGGCTGAAAATTTGGAATCTGGTTGTGACCTCTAGCACTACCTTTGGGTGGAAAATGAGCGTTCGGCGATGCCTAGTTCATTTTTGTGGTAAAAAGATTGTGTAAATTTTCTTTTGTGACACCCTGTACTTAGCTCCCACTTGTGCTTCTAGCAGTTCCTCAGTGGGAGGCAACGGAAAGCTGTCAATTATGACGGCCTGGTTTACTTCTCTTAAATCGACACATAGTCGAACTTTTAAGTTTTCATTTTTCACTGCCACGATCGGCGAGACCCACTCTGTTGTATGCTGCCGTGGCAGCTGAAGTCGACCGCCCTGCTCCGGTACCGGTGAAGAACAACCTTTTTATTCGATCCTCTTCTTCTTTAGACTACAAATGCGACAGTAGTGCCGCCACAACACTATTTAGCTACTTTAGTGAGAACTGCGGAAAAGTGGAGCTGCTAAACAGAAAAAGGTCGCCCACCTCGCAATGGAAGCTCGTAACCGCAGATGATTTAGGGTCAGTGTGGCCAGACAGGTCGGACGTTTTAAAGTCAGACCCATTTAGGTGCGTCCTTAGACGTAGAGAAAAAGAAATTGCCGCAAAACCCAAATAATATTTAGGTTTTAAATGTAATATTTCACACACAATAATCAAAAACTGCGCATCAAGCCGATTTTGAATAAAAATTGTTTATCACGTGCTCCTCTCGCGGTTTAGCAGGAATGCAATCGACATCAACTTAAAGTGCTCCGTTTATTTATCGTGTGATCAAGAACACCGTTTATTGCAGGTACCTTCAGCTAAGGAACCCAAGTTAAAGGTACCTTTACGCTGCCGTGTAAATTCGGTATTATCCAGCGCGCAAGCACAAGAGGAAGAGAATAGAACACAGGAAAGAGAGCTGACAACGGACTTCTGTACTGTGAAAGAAAGAGAAAGAGGAAGTTACTGAATTAAAATTAACTGTTGGGCTAGTTGATTAAACATCTTAAATACAAAAGCGCAAAGGACGAGGACAGAACATAGAAAGAACAGGACAAGCGCTTACTAACAACTGATTGTTTAATGAATGATAAGAAAAAGACGAAAACGAGAGGAGATTTACTAAATTAAAATGCCAATTCTATTCGCACGTAAAATATTTAAACATTATTTGGTAAAAAATTAACAAAATCAAATTGAAAAAAGAGACGGATACAAAAATAAAAAGAAAGAAAAGCAGCCAGATTAAGAAAAAAGATTGAGGTATCCTATCTCTTTCACGGACAGTGAAATTGATGGTGTGCTGAAGCACGTGTCTCCTTTCTCTATTATAGTTTTTGCCTGAAAAATTTCTCTGGCTCTCTTGCTCCGAAAGCCTTTGAGTACTTTCGTTTGATTGAATAGAGGAGTGCATTTACGGTCTCTGACATGTATGGCCAAGTGTCCTGACAGTGAAGCATGTAGGGAAAGATCATGCTCTCGTAGTCTTACATTTACGCAGCGCCCAGATTGACCGATGTAGGCTCTCCCACACGTGCACGGAATTTCGTAAACAATGTTGACGTTGCAGTTGATATACTTATGTGCGTGCTGGACTGAGCAGTTTTCTTGTCGTTCGTTCTGGGAGTTGATTTTTGGACACAGTTTTTTAAGTTTATCAGGAGCTGATGTCATGACCTGTATGTCTTATTTAGACGCTATTAGTTTCAAGTTGTGTGATACTTTGTGTTTGTAGGGTATCACTGCCGGGCGGTGGGTCTTATCTCTTCTTCTTCTTTCCTTGTGAATGGTCAGGCTCTTCTGCAAAATCGAACATTAAAGAACTGGAATACCCCGATTCATGTAGTTTTTGAACTTGTGCCTCAAAACTCTGCTTGGCTGTGTGCTCGCATGATTTTTGCAAGGCTGCTATGAAGCTGCTTTTTACAATTCCTCTCTTGATTATTTTAGAATGGGCCGAATCAAATGGTAGAAGTGATTTTTTGGACCGTGGTTTGTATGTCCAACATGTATGGTTGTCTTCAAAGGACAGCTGAAGATCTAAAAATTGAAGCTTGCTTTCATCTGGTAGCTCGTTGGTAAACCTTAGTCCCTGAGATTGAGTTAGGAACGTGGTGCAAATATTGATTACAGTTGAGTCACTTTGTTCAGGTCGTTCATGCAGCAGGACAAGATAATCATCAACATATCTGAACACACGTGATATCAGGTTTGCTTGAAGCTTCTGGGCAATGGTCTTGTCACATTGGGCTAAGAAGATGTTACACAGAACTGGTGCTGCGCATGAGCCTATGCATATTCCTTTTTTCTGGATATATGCGTTGTTGTTGAACGTCACTACAGTGGAGGTAAGGTAGAACTTCAGAAGCTCCATGAATGACTCCACTGAGATACCGCACTGATTTTGGAAGGACACAGTTCCATATTTCTCGATGCATGCACTGGTGGCCGCAAACATTTTTTTGTGTGGGACTGAGTAAAATCAGTCTTCCACGTCAAGCGAAAACCCATACTTCACTGTCGTGCCATCTTGTTGAAGGTGTTCTATCAATGTCTGTGAGTTAGGAATCAAAAAAGGATCGTTCAATTCAAGGTTTTTCAGGTGGTCTAGAAGAAATCTCGACCAACAGCTCCCTGCCATGACCCTTTTTCTGTTACCACTACTCGAAATGGGCAGCTTTCCTTCTGAGTTTTTGCCATAAAAAACATTTCCAATTGGACACCTTTTCGCTGCGGTAATCTGTTTCCTGAGTTGGGTTAAGTCCAAGCTATTGCAAAGTTGGAGAGCCTTTGCTTGTATCACTTTGGGTTTAAGCCCTTCCAAGCAGGTAAAATTCGTGTTAATGGCCAACCAAGCTTTATTAAGGTAGACATCTCTAGGTGCCACAACAAAGCCTCCTTCCTTGTCTGAGATCAGCAGGTTTAAGTTGTTTTCTCGGAAATAGTCAACAACACGAGATACGTTTAATTTCCTTTCGCATGGTGGGCCTGCTCTCAAAATTACGTCCACGCAGTCTGCAACGCATCTCAGTCTATCATTTTCTTGGGCTTTTGAAGCGATGTCGTGGATGTTAGATAACATATAAACTCCTTGCTGTTTCGTTTCTGTGCAAAATTTAGGGCCTTTTCAAGCACCTTGCGTATATTTGCTGGAAGAGGTTCTCCACCCAACAGGGTGACAGACTCACCCTTCGGCTGCGTCTTAGGTGTGCGTAGGCTCTTCAGATGAGGGACGTAAGAACCCCACAGGAATTCAGTCATCTGTCTGGCCGTATTCAAGAAGGTCCTGTATCTGGATCCGCCACCTTTGTCATTGGGGTTTCTGCACCCAGCAAGAACGCTGAGGCAATACCTGTAAAACCGCACTTGTCGCCACATTTCAGACCTTAGGATCTTGCACATCCTCTTGTTATGTTGCATTGATAGTCTTGCATATCCGAAAATGGCACTTACTTCTTCCGGAAACACATTATGTCTGATGGCGAAAGAGTAGAACCTTGCATTGCATGTAGAGATGGCAATGATATTTACATAAAAGGAAACACAGTCTATTGAAGAAACACACGGAAAAGGGCCCATTGTAGAAGAAAGATACTGAATTAAAATTAACTGTTGGGCTAGTTGGTTAAACATCTTAAATACAAAAGCGCAAAGGACAAGGACAGAACACAGAAAGAACAAGACAAGCGCTTACTACCAACTGATTGTTTAATGAATGATAAGAAAAAGACGAAAATGAGAGAAGATTTACTAAATTAAAATGCCAGTTCTATTCGCACGTAAAGCGCTTGTCCTGTTCTTTCTGTGTTCTGTCCTCGTCCTTTGCGCTTTCGTATTTAAGAAAGAGGAAGCTGTGCTTGCGCGCTCCTTTAGGTATGTCTTCAAAGTGCCACCTAGCTCGACTCTCTACGTTACTACAGGGCAAAGGCGAGTTTGGGTAGCCGTATCTAGGCCACAGCGGCTCAATGAGCGAACAAGATGTGGCCGACGTTTGGGTGTCGAAAGGGTGGAAAAGGCCTTACGCGCACGTTTTTTTCTGGCCACAGTCAAATTGTCTAGGTTGCAGCACATATTCTCTAAAATGTGGATGAACAACGACGACTCCAACACCTCATAAGCTCGAAAGAGTTGGGAGACCGTAAGCATTCCCAGTTGCTGGGAGAGAAGGCTCGGAAGTTCGACGTCGCTTTCTTACGAGAGCAATTTCTTCAGCCACCACCTGTCAACGTTCGCATGGTCCTTGCATCGCCATCAGCACTCGCATTTCCTGAAGTTTCCCAACTGGCGGACACTGTCTGGGACTTCGCCAGTGCGACATTCTCCCAGATCTCCGCACTTACGGACCACGGGCCATCCATCCTCGAAAAACCAGTTTCTACAAACACCTGCACCCTCGATGACATACGAGAATTCCGCCGTGAAATGCGAGACCTTTCAGCGCAAGTAGCTGCCATTGCGAGCCGTTTGACTTCAAGAGCGAACCAACGGTTTTAGCAACGTTCTCGTCACAAGTCTCCAGCTGCACCTAGAGCGAGATCACCCAACACCAGCCTGTGCTGGTATCACCGGACCTTCGGAGATCTCGCCCGCAACTATGTTTCCCGCTGCTCAGCCTCGGGAAATGCGTCGACCCACCACTAGAGGCGGTGAGTGGTGTCGGTAGCCAATCCAGACGCTTGTTCTTTGTGACTGACCGCGACTCTGTTTTCCGTTTCCTCGTAGAGACCCGCGCAGAGGTAAGTTTTCTACCCACCTCTGAGGTAGCACAAAGATAGAAACAAACGCACTTGATGCTACAAGCAGCAAATAAGACAACCATCTTTACTTACGGCGAAGAGTACATGACCCTTAACATCAGACTACGAAGGGCGTTTCCTTGAATATTTCTTGTAGCAGACGTGTCATATCCAATCCGTGGCGCAGATTTTCTCAGACATTTTAATCTGATGGTTGATATGCACGAAAAGAAAACCTTGTAGATGCTACAACACATTTAAAAGTGCAGGGAATTGTGTGCACCACCCCAGTCATTGACTGCCTGGGATGCCTGACCCCTAGGTCCCCCTACAAGAAACGGCTTCAAGAGTTCCCAAACTTAACTCGCCCGAGCGATTTTCAGCGCCCTGTTAAACACAACATCACTCACCATATCATTACAACCAGACTACCCACTCATGACCGTGCACGACGGCTGGCTCCAGATCGCCTGAGAATAGCTCGCAAAGAGTTCGAGCACATGCTCAACACGGGAATCATCCGACCATCTTCAAATCCTTGGGCGTCACCCCTCCTCATGCTGCCTAAAAAAGCGCCCGGAGATTGGAGGCCGCGTGGGGACTAACGGGTTCTGAACAACGCCACTGTTTATGACCGATGTCCCCTGCCATATATAGCGGACTTCACGAATTCTTTACAAGACGCTAAAATTTTCTCGAAATCGACATGGTGAAAACCTATCATCAGGTACCGGTCGAGCCATCTGCCATCGCAAAGACAGCAATTATCACTCCCTTTGGCTTGCTCGAATATCTGCGGATGCCATTTGGTCTCCGCCACGGGGCTCAGACATTCCAACGTTTCTTCAACAACATTATCCAAGGACTTACATTTTATTATGCCTGTGCAGATGACCTGCTCGTTTCCAGCAGCACTGCAGAGCAACATCTCGAACATCTCCGGCTGCTCTTTGAACGCCTGGATGAATACGGGTTGATAATGACTAAGTCAAAATGTGAGTTCGGGGTTTCTCAGCTCTATTTCCTTGGCCACCGCGTGGATCAGCGTGGGGTACGACCTCTTCCGGAAAAAGTCGAAGTCGTCCAAAATTTCCCACAACCATAAACAGTTCGGCAAGTTCGGAAGATTCTGGGATTAATCAACTTTTACCGACGTCGTATTCCGAATTGCGCCTCCATCCTGCTGCCGCTTACTAAGCTTCTCAAGGGTGTCAAGCGCAACTCAGCATCACTCACGTGGACGGACACAGCCTCCCGAGCGTTTTCTCGCATAAACAGTGACCTGGCTAGAGCAACTCTTCTCGCCCACCCACAACAGAATGCGCCCATCAACATCATGGCAGACGCTTCCGACGTCGCAACCGGCGATGTTCTTTAACAATACATTCACAGTGCAAGGCAACCAGTCGCTTTCTTTTCAAGAAAACTCAGCCCGACAGAAAGCCGATAGAGCACGTTTGGCCGCGAGCTCCTCGCAATCCACCAAGCCATTAAACACTTCCGTCATTTTTTAGGTGGTCGACATTTTTTGTACTTACCGACCACAAGCCACTAACCTACGCTATCAGGTCTGCCTGTGACAAATTCACACCTCGAAAGTTACGCCAGATGGCGTACATCTCTGAATACGCCAGAGATATTCACCACGTAAAGGGTACAAACAACGGTCCTGCTGACACGCTCTCGCGTGTCGTGACATCTTCTTGCTCCTCCATCATACCAGCAAGCATCGATTTCCAAGCGATGGCGTTGGCTCAGCAGGAATACACTGAACTGCTTCTCGAGTAACGGGACACCCTCACCTCAAAGGGGGCTCCCCGCCCCGCGCACAAACTTCTCCCTTCTAGAGGTCGTAAACATCCCCGAGCGAACCCCGCAAGTCTCCCCGAAATCGTTGGCGCAGGGCCTCAAGAAAAAGTAATACAACAAAAGAAAAGGTTCCGGAACCTTACACCAATAATAAACGATTCGCAAATTTTAGTTCGGAAAAAGTTTGGTGTCGATTGTCACGACGGTTTACAGAAAGTCGCCAACGGCAGATGGGCCGATGAAGACCAGTGGAAGATTTAAGTAAGAAATTAAGAAGCTTTCACCGTGTTTGTCTGCGCTTTTTATTTGTCCAAAGAGCGAAACGCAAAAACCGCGTCGCCAGACTGTTTGTTTGTGTATTTTGTAGTGTTTTGTCGACAACTTCAGTCTTACTAGGAAACAAGTTTCACTACCACCGTGTTCTGCGTTGCGTCCTCCAGGTGGCACGGCGGACTCCGACAAATAGGCAGTCTGTCGGTGCCGTGTGTCGCTGTCGTTCGCTGCTGTCCATCGTTCCAGTGAGACGTGGCTACTAAGGTGGCTCTTGCCTTATCCATTTTTATAAAAAGAAAGTTATCTGGGACGTCAAAGACTGGGGTGCCACCGGGTCGCGATTACCATAAAAATGATCTTTACGTACGCACGCCCCTGGAGAACACAAAGTCACAACATGGGAGGGCACGAATGGCGGAGGAAATTCTCGAACACAAACCGAAGGGACTCACGGCCAATCAGTGATGGTTGAAACTGAAAGTTTGAACATTAGGAAGAGGATTTTTCAAGATGGTGAGTGTGTGCATCACTTTCTAGATAAGCAAGCCGAAGTGCTGCATATTCCTGCGTCACTAAAGGAGGCCACTGAAGGCCAGTGACGGGACCCGACTACGGTGTCAACGTTTTTTTGGGAGTGATGTTCTCACTGATTGTGCACGAGTTCCAACCGAGTGCTGACGTTGTATGCGTGTCCAATCTCTCGCCTGCGGTGGCCTTCTATAGTGGCGCAGGAAAATTTGGCATTTAAGATTTCTTATCCGAAGGAGCTGGTGTGTGCCGGAGGGCCAATCAATGGCTCAACTTTCAGACCCAGAGCCGAATATTGGTTGAGTTTGGACAGCTCATAATCTCGCTGCCGTATCGTCCCCCTGCCGAGTGAGCCAATCAGCCCGCGGAGCATAGTGAGTAGCATGAGCGCTTGCGTGTGAACTCCCGGCCGCTCCCAGCTGAACGGGTAGGACCGCGATTTTCATTCATTTGCCCGGTGGAATGCATGGGATCGGCATCTAAATTAGGGTCATTTCCTTTTATATCGCTGACTCTGACAAGAAATTTATATATGCTGTTATTCCTGACTGGGTTGAAAAGCTAGTAAATGAAGTTTTCTTGACGTCTGACCACAAAATTGTATAGAGGCTAAGAAGAAGTCGACCCGCAGCAGACGACGCGTCACTACAGCGTGCTCTGTACGGAAAGCGTGGGGCGTCAAAATGGCGGTCGTCTCCTGTTTGTTCCCTCACTGCTTCGGCGCTCTCCTCCCTCTCCTCTCCAGCGCCTTCTTCACCACAACCACTGGCCAGACACTCCTACTATACATCAGCTTATGTTTAAAAACAAGCCGGAGCGCCCCTAGCGGCATGCCACTACCGCCGCGCATGCGCGATGGAGTGTGGGCAAGAAGCACCACGTCTTGCGTGAACAAACCTTTGGAATGTCACGTTGTCGGCGTCTGTGTGAGTCTCAATACTCTCCTCTGCGTTGGAATTGTCGATTCTGCGTCCTCACAGCAATGTCTTACCAATTTAGTCGCCTGAGCTAAATGATCGAAGCTCGTTACGCCCCAATACTTTGCGTAAATAATTTGACGTGCGGCGATTCATTCGCGTGAACGCCACAGAATGGACGCCAAAACTATGATGAGATACTTCCGACTATTTTCGGTCGCGACGTCGCTCGTGCGGCAAATGTGTAGACGGTAGCGGCGATGATCGACGTCGATACTAAAAATCGAAAGCAGAAACCGACCAAGTAAATCAGGCGCAATAGGTCGGTGATCGCCACTGGTATCAGTGATGAATATTTTGTATCTACTGCTTGCACCGAGCCCACTTAAAAGTCTTTGAGGACTGCAATTACTTCTTATCGCAATCACGGGCTCGATGTTTGGGTCTACGGCCCTCTTTTCTTGTTTTTTAATGAGCAGACGACAAAAATCAGACAAGTTTGAAAGAGCAGACGACAGTTGAAACAATCAGGCGACCGTTTAAATTTGAAGATGCACTGAACTCGCGAGTGGTCCGGACAACTTGGTGGTTTTCCCACATTCATATTGGAACGAAACAAATAAATCTGACAACCACAAGTATTCGTGAATTCGACCCAAATTGTTTCCCGCACAAGCTATCATAGTTCGACAGCGTCTGGTTTGCCCATTCTACGGCTACTATCCTCGTTTTTGGTCGAAAGGAGGAGTCGAAAAACACATGAAAACTAGTCAGCACACATTTCCCGGCTCTTTTTGTACAGTCACCGTCTCGTCGTTTTGACAAGAAGGCAGGTTTTTGTCTGGTTTCTTCCAAAAGAGCACACGAATGCATCTCTTTCGCGGTGATTTCTGCCCACAGCCCCAGACAGGAAGTGCGCCCGACACGTCATCACCGCGGCGTGACGTAACAGAGTTGAGTTCGTGCTCGCAGCTCTACCGGCGCCAACCCGGAAGCGCCACCTGGCGTCGCAGGCGACGCGACACACTGGCAGCCCGGGTGTGTCTCATGGCCAGAAGCGCGCCAACACTGGAGTCACGTGACAGCTCGAAATATAACAAGGGTCATTCGATGACCTTGCTCTGCCATAAAGTCGTAAAGGTTAAACAAGTATTGATTATCGATGACGCAAAATGTATTGATTGAATATTGGTCCTAGTGTACACACTTTTGTACTATACTCTTAACAGATTATGTTAACGGTTCACGCTTCCAAACTCAGCCATGTTAAATGCTTTTGGGTAGCGTGCCACGTTTTGTTGGGTCATCAAACACGAATATTCATTAAACCTCTCTAGTAAATTTGACCTGGTGACAGGTCTCATTGAACGTTAGTTTAGCTGCACATACGCAAGGAGACAGAGTACTGGATGAATATACGTCGATATATGTGTTTTGCTTAATAAAGTGTGAATTAAATGGTTAATATACAATATGCAAACACGCTTTACTTTAAGATAAGCAATATAGTTGTAGAAAACAATTAATGGTGGACTACTCTTGCACTTGGAGGAAAAGTAAAGCTGAAGGTGTTAATATGGTGCCCTTTGCTGAAAGTAGGGCACTGGCAGTCCGCGGCTCCTTCTTCATTTTTTCTCATTTTTTGTCAGGTGGCCGGAGTAGACAGAAACTTTTCTTGGCACTGAGTCTTTTTTGCCACAAAACTTTATTTAAAATTACTTTCGCTGAAGAAGTATATCGACTGAAATAGGCAATATATGTGCTGGATTGCGTCACGCCATACATTTAGGCGGTTTTCTTCTTTGAAAGTATCGAAAAGGAACAAAAAACATTTAAGTTTTGTTTTCGGAATCAGCAGCGCACGCAGATAGGCAGCCCGTAAACTTCCCTTATGTTCCTTTTAGGTACGCTTAAAGGCCCGTTCACACTCTTGCGACCGAGTGCGACCGAGTACGACCGAGAGAGACCAGACCGGTTTTTAAGCCTCTTGCGATCGCTTAGGACCAGCTCCGCTGTAGCGCATCCGGTCCTAAAAACCGGTCTGGTCTCTCTCGGTCGTACTCGGTCGCAGGAGTGTGAACGGCGCTTAAAGTGCTAGCCAAGAAAGTCTGATAGTCCATATTCGTCCGGCGACGACAAAAAGGCGCAAGCAATGCCACCGGCCGCCGAGTGTTGCCTTAGGGCTGCCCCTTCAACTGCTTTTCCTCCTCTCTTTCCAAATACTTTTTTATATTACCTTCTTTCCCAAGCATTCAAGCTTTAGGGGAGAGTAAAGGGAACACGGCTGTAAGTTTCCGATTCTTCGTGCGGAGGTGAAAAAAAACGGTTAGCATGATTTCCGCTGATTTTTCTAGTCTCAACGTGCTCATAACCTCTGGTAATTAGCAGGAACATCAACATAGACTACGACGTCATCCGCCGGAAATGTTGAAGCGGTGAGTTTATGTTGAAGAGGAAGACGGGCAGGTCGGAGATCTAGAAAAGATTTAGAGAAATACTTGAAAAGACGAAGTAATCAAGGTCTTTATTGCATGCAGAAATTGCAAGAAGGTGTTTCAATATTAGAGCCACAAAAGAGACACATCTAACCTGTTGGAGCACAAATGTCAAACGGCAAATTCAACCTTTCAGGCATACCTTGAGAAACCGAAGCCTTCTTCATCTGTGACAAGCGGGATGATGGAGCGTGTCTTCAAGACCGCTGTGGAGTTTACTGCGAGGGATGTGAGACCGTTTGAAGGGATATCCGAACGAGGTTTGAGGCCGCTGGCGCAGTCCTTCCTTCATATTCGAGCTGAGTGTGAAAAGGCTCGACGCGGCATTACTGCTGCCGCACCCGACCACGGTGTTTCGGAATACGGCACTTACCGACGAACGAAACAAGAAAGCTTGTGAAAGCGGAAATACGTTCCATCATTCGGTTGCAATACGCAGCGGCTATCCTTGATGTGTGCACGGATGATTAACGAAACAACTTCTACCTTGATATAACGCTGCACAACATGAAGCAGTTCGTGAAGCGACTGCTTTTCACTACAGAATTCGGCAAAGAGAGCAAGTAGACAGGTGAAAACATTTGATATGCAGTACTCCAGGCGTTTCGGAGGTTTGACCTGATAAAGACTGTCTTACAAAGTTTGCATTTGTTACGGACAGAGGCACAAATGTACTCTCGTCAAGGAGATCAAAGGAGCGCCTAAATTATGCCACATTCTCAACACTGTTCTTCAGAAGACAATGCTCTCTGACCAACGGAATTATGCCATTGCTCTTTTAGATTTTCTCCGAGCCTGTCGATCCTTGGTTACATTCCTCAAGCTGCCTGGCCTGCAGTGCCGTTAAGAGTTCTTGCTCAAAGGAGACGTCGAGACTAGGCGAAACTGCAACTTAGTCACGTTCTCATCTATTCTTCAGCAGTGGGTCCAAATTGTTGCAGTTCGGACTGTGAAAGGCGCACCAAGCCGCGTCGACGAAATAGGCTAAGATATTTTAAAGTGTCTTGTAAATTTTCTTGGGCCCTTCAATGCAGCGAGTGATGCCCTGGAGTCATGATGTAGTCAAACCCTTTATTTTTTGGTCGTGTGAAGAACGTAACTTACGAAGTACCTAGAGAGAAAAAGTAACGATCCGGAGCTTCTGCAGGAGCTAAAAGATACATGCTCCCGGCTCCTTCAAGAAAAACTGGAGCTGCACAGCCTGCACAGTGTTGCTGTGCTTCTACACACCAAAACTAAAAAAACTGCTTCTGATCGACGACTCAGATTGGCGTACCGTACTCAATGACGTCAGGGAGATGATCGCAGCTGCCAAAGAGCGCCGAATGACGCAGAAAGATTAAGTCGAAGATATCGAGGTTATATCAGCTTAAGAATACCTTTCGATGAGAAGAAGACATCGGAACGACGGCGGCACTCAATCTGAATTGGAGGATATCGACGAGGAAGTGGCAGACACGGCAAGTAACGAAGTCAACAAATACATCGCCTTCCAACGGATCCAGGGGACCCAATTTGACCTTCTGAGATGGAGGAACTTGCTCCAACGCGAATTTTCTTACCTCACTAAAGCGGCGCAGTTCGTGCATGTCTTTTTAGCGACAAGCGCACCACCGTAAAGAAACTTCGCATTGGCGAGTCTTTTAAGTTAAGAGAGGCGAACAAGCCTGAGTCCGTCCATTGTTGACGATATCCTGTTCCGACAGCGCAACCTCGTCAAGTAAAACGGGGTGTTTTTGTGCGTTGTGGTGAGTCATCGCCTTTCCTCCCTTACTTCCTAATTTTTTGACCGAACTAAAATGTCGTGATGCAGTATGCCCTTTCGTTAACTTTAAGGTTTGGGAAGTCCCAAAAACTGCTTTTGTGATAATAATGGCGTTAATAATATTATATTTAATTACTTCAATACTATTTACTGCTCTTTTATCGGGATCTAAAATCTTTTAGGCGAGAATTTAGTTGAGTAGATACCCGCTAAACGGTAAGCATTTTCCCAATTACTTAATCTTCTTTGCGGCCGTTTTTTCCTTTGATTAAAAGGAAAACAAAGTGTTCATGTTTGGACTGACGAAGAGCCTACCAGCAACGAAACGTATCTGCAGATCACTTTCTTGGCGACCTTAGACGACCATCTCCTTAAGGGCAAACTTATGATATATATCTATATGGGTGTTTCACGAAAGGTGGAGAAATTCCATATTGCGAAAACTACACGTTGCAACAAAAAAAGGCTTGTGTCTTTTTGGTCCCCGGATCAGGGGCCTACTTAGGAAAATTATTAAAGTCCGAGATAATTAAATTGTTAATTATTTTTACGTAATTAGCTTTTTAATATTGTGTTTAAGGGAAGAGTTTTAATTTAAAAATTGCTCAGCGTCATTGAAAAACACTAAATCAACAAATCGCAGAACGATCGAAGGCACGCGAAGCATTTTACGGCTTTCTGAAAAACCGGACAAATTCGACGGGTTTATAAGTTTCGGTTTGCTATCGGAGCGCATCTCCGCCCCGGCAGAACCGCACCCCATGGAGAGATAGTGCATCCAACCTCTGCTGCGCTGTCATCGCGCGACGCAGCAGAGGCTGGTTGCACTATCTCTCCACGGGGCGCGGTGCTGCCGGGGCGGAGATGCGCTCCGATAGCAAACCGAAACTTAAAAACCCGTCGAATTTGTACGGTTTTTCAGAAAGCCGTAAAATGCTTCGCGTGCCTTCGATCGTTCTGCAATTTGTTGATTTAGTGTTTTTCGATGACGCTGAGCAATTTTCTAATTGAAACCATGCCCTTAAACCCAATAATAAAAAGTTAATTACGCAAAACTATTTAACAATATAATTATCTCGGACTTCAATAATTTTCCTAAAATGGCCCATTTCCCAGGACCAAAACGACACAAGCCTTTTTTTGGTGCGACGCGTAGTTTTCGCAATATCAAATTTGTCCACCTTTCGTGAAACACCTATATATATATATATATATATATATATATATATATATATATATATATATATATATATATATATACATATATATCGGATGTTTTCAGAGAACTCATTCCAAATCGCTCCTGCGAAAACTACGGGTCGCAACAAATAAAGGCTTGTGTCGTTTTGGTCCTGGGCCAGGGTCCTATTTAGGAAAATTATAAAAGTTCAAGATAATTAAGTTGTTATTTATTTTCGCGTAATCAACTTTTTTAATATTGTGTTTAAGGGCATGGTTTCAATTTTAAAATTGCTCAGCATTATTGAAAAACATTAAATCAACAAATTGAACAATGATAGAAGGCACGCGCAGCATTTTACGCCTTTCTGAAAAACCGCACAAATACGGCAGGGTTTTTAAGTTTCCGTTTGCTATCGGAGCGCATCTCCGCCCCGGCGGCATCGCACCCCATGGAGAGATAGTGCAACCAGCCTCTGCTGCGTCGCGCGATGACAGCGCAGCAGAGGCTGGTTGCACTATCTCTCCACGGGGCGCGGTGCCGCCGAGGCCGAGATGCGCTCCGATAGCAAACCGAAACTTAAAAACCCGTTGAATTTGTGCGGTTTTTTCGGAAACCCGTAAAATGCTTCGCATGCCTTTTATCGTTCTGCAATTTGTTGATTAAGTGTTTTTCGACGATGCTGAGCAATTTTCTAATTGAAACCATGCCCTTAAACACAATATTAAAGAAGTTAATTACGCAAAAATAATTAACAACTTAATTATCCCGGACTTCAATAATTTTCCTAAATGGGCCTCTGGCCCAGGACCAAAACGACAAAAGGGTCATCCATGCCAAAGGCGACGACAATTTTCGTCATATTTTGCATATGCTTGAAAAAAATAATATGAATAAAGACAGGTTTGAAAGTAAGAATGACTAAGTTTGAGGGCTGAATTACGTTTATTTTTGCTGACGTATCATCCTCCGAATTGCGGGGAATAGGAGAAAACCTGTATTTCGAAAAATTGCTGAAAAAACGCTATTCTTACCACATCATTTTAATTTGGCATGCAATCGATCACTAATATATTCTATCTTACCTATAAAGTAAAACACCTTACGCCGCCATTTTGGGTCCAGACAGGCACTCCACACCTAAGCAAATGTTTAAGATATCTTGATTTATTTAATCACCTTGATAATAAATTTGACTAAGGAACTTTTTTACTTATTTTTCTGAACCTTATGCTCGACTAGGTTGCATTATAATCATAAAAAATTATTCGGACTGTTTTAAATTAAATGGTGAATATGTCACTCTCTTCAAAAACCACCATATAGAGGGTAAAAAAAGCCATGTGGGCAACGGTGCTCCCATTTTCTGAAATAGCCAAAAGGTTAACCGACCCCCTCTGTTCAGCATATCAAGAATTAGAAAATGTAATTTTTGATATTTTGGATAAATTATTTTTTTTAATATGAGGCAGAACGGCATCGTTTCCAGGTTTCCACCTCGTCGGCAATGCACGCCGCCGTCTGGTACGGTCGAGTGAAACACTGCACGGGAAACCTAATTTCGTTAATTATATAAGTATAGCTAATGCTAAGAATCTTGAAATTATGACATGTCTATTTATAGTGACTAGAAAGTGCAAAATTTGTTTTGCCCTAAACATGATGTCCGGGTGCACGTGCAAGTTGAATAGCGACAACTCGAAATATTGCTTGGGAAACTTTTTACCAAAGCCGAAACAAAGCACATTTGTAGCTCAGCGACATTTCTTTTTCTTATGTACATAAATGTAATATATAGTTAAGGAATACTATGTCACATTTAGAATATCAGTGTTTCATTGGCTTTCAGTTCACCTCATAATCTAGAACACTGCACACGTCTGGAACATCACCGGTATAGTTCTCCTGCTGCAATGTCTTTAGCGTCGCACAGAGAACTCTTCCCGGCACGTTTGATGTGGACGTTATTTTAGCAACCACATGCCCGTGTCCTATAGGTGCCACATAATGGTATTGACGTGTGTTTCGTATGGCTTTTGCTTGCTCATAGCGGTTGCTCAGTCTTTGTCTCTCAGCTGTGACGATGCTATCTGTAACCCATATGACGTTCGCAGTTTTCATTGAAGCCTCCGCCAATTCATAAAGATCTTGTGCTGTGATGATCTGACTGTCAAATGACCTTTCAATGCTAGCTGTGCTAGCCAGCCTTTTTATAGTGCCGCCTAAGCCATCACAAGGGCTTTTTCCATGAGATATGGCGACAAAGTGCCACGTTGCTTCCAACTCAAAATCTTCCTTGTGCAAGCGGAGGTTAAAAAAGTTTTTCCTGTTCTTATACTGAGAAGCAGCGCCATCCGTAAAATAATGAACTTTTGCGAGGTCTGCTTTTTGTTTTCTTAATTCATGCAGAAAGTGGTCTTGAAATGCATGCACTGCCGCGTTGTCATGTTGAAGGGAGTCGGACACAACCACGAAGGAATGAGTAACGTACGAGTCAGTTCCTTCTTTCATGCTTCGAGTGTAGGAAACAATAGGATGAAGTGCCGCTTGCGTGCTGTTCCAATAGAAGCACTGCGGAGCGTCCTGAATGATGCAGTTGTAGTTCTCTGCAAAGTCCATGATGACAATTGCCTCGGTTGGTGGAAGTGTCGATTTCAGAAACCTAAGATAATTTTACTGAACTTTGCTCACATAATGCCGACGTTTCAAGTTCTCCAGCTTTTCGAAAAGTTCTCCCACTATTTCTGTGGTACTCGATACAACTATCATGAGCAGGCACTTCTCCGAGTGAACCCACCGCTTGTACTTTATTTCGTCGTCTTCGGGAGCATTGCCTTGGAGAAAAGTTTTTAGTGGTTCCGGTCCTGGGAATCTCGAGCAGGTGTTCATCTTGCAGCTCTCTTCTTCGAGTGAACTAACGGTTAAAGCCATAAGCTCGCCACAGGTTTCTTTTACTCCCAGTGCATGGAGCATAAGCTTGACGTTTTGATGGTACTCGCACACACAAACAGAGTGTGTGCCAGCTGAGTCTGCTAACACACACCAGGGGGACGCAGGGATGCGAAGGTTGAAAAAGAGGCTGGCAGGTCTGGATTTTCCTCTTTCTATTGAATTAAAGCTTCCTTTAGATTCAACAAAAAAAAAACGCTTTTGATTCCCTTTCAGGACGTCTTTCATTCCAGGAAGACAGTACGATATCGTGTCATCTTGGTAAAAGGCCTCAATTGAGGTTTTCACTTCGGAGGACAGTGGGCGATTTTTTTGAGGATCGGGTTTTTCGAGAATTTCCCTCGTGTCTCGGAGTCGTCTGGCAGATTGAACTATCTTCTTGCCGCAACCAAAATATCCCCTAGTTTCGGATATTGTCCAAGATGGCGGGCATAGTGCAACAATTAACAGCTTCTATTGTCTGGGCTTCGAGCTTTGAATTTTTTTTCGAAGGCTACCCACGAAAGACTTATAATCGCGCAGCAATGGTTTTTCATTTCCAGGAATTTCAGTTTGTGACATACTCGGATAGACACTGGCACAGGCATCCACGCAGGAATTTGAATCCGGATTTCTGCACTTCGATATCTAAGTGCTCTCACGGTCCTTTGCGGGACGCTTTCTGCTTTCTGAGGCCTCTGTTGCGGGGCTGTAAGGTGTATCCGCAACATCCTCCCCGGATGACATTGTAGCTGCTCTGTCGCTGTCGAGCTCAGATGCTTCTTTCAGATTTGCACACTTCATATAACATTTGGGACATAACCTGTCACCAAAAACTAAGCCGAAAGATATCAGCCTTTGTGCCAAAGTGTTAGAAATAACAGAAGTTCCGCGGCATGATCTTCTGTGTTCCGAGAAGGGGTTCACGCACAGCTTGGAAGTGGTGTGGGTCGTGTACTTAGAAAAGTACATTTAAAAATGGTGTGCACATATGTCCGTGACAGTAGACTTCAGTCTTTTTCCACGACGATAAATAACATCCTGTTGGTCTTGTGGCAAGTCTGAAAACAGCTTGACCCACGTTGTTTGTACGTAGTGTTTGAGATGGCAACTTCCTGGGCCAAACGAACAATCCGCTGCGGAATCAACGGAACTGCAATTAAAGAGGATGTTGGCATATGAAAACCCACTGTTCTAAAATGAGCCTCCTTTCTTATGCACTATCAGTTATGACATTGTTTCTGGACACCTCTAAACCTACAGGTTTCATGTTTACAGCGGTGCTGTTCCGAGGCATAAATAGGGTCCAGATGTCACTCAGATAAGACCTCAATATACCAGAAAGGGCAAGCGAATACTCATATTTAGGGGTTTTCGATAGGAGCACAACACAGAACTTTTTTTTATATAGGGTAGACATATATTTTACAAGCGGTAAACACGCAACATGCTTCTGTTGTGTCATGACCTTCGAATGTCAGTTGGCCTGAATATTCACTTTTAATGTTCTGGTTCTTCCAATGTTTCACTCTCTGTTTTTCAGTTTCACAATGTATTTGCAGCACAATACCTTTTATTTGAAGAGGAAGCCAAATCACCGCTATCCCTCGGCATCGTTGACGATTTTCCGCGTCCACTATTGCATTTTTTACAAGCAAACTCAGTATGACTAAAAAGTGAAGACGCGCCGTCTGCTAACCAATTCTGACGAACCGACTGCATTCACAAACTCGGTTAGCAGACGACGGCTTTGTCTCCCGTCACCTGAGCATATCTAAAGTGGAATTAAAACCTTAAAATCAGCGTGCCAAAAGAATACTATTGCGTGGTAGCTAAAATAACACCCACATCCATCATGCAGAAAGGGTTTTGCATGCGAATTTAAAGACATCGCAGCAGACGGATAACCGGTGCCGTTCCAGACGTGTGCAGTGCTCTAGACTATGAGGTGAACTGAAAGCCAATGAAACACTGATATTCTAAACGTGATATAATATTTCTAGATTATATATTAACCTATGTACATAAAAAAAGAAAAGAAATGTCGGTGAGCTTGAAATGTGCTTTGTTTCGGCTTTGATAAAAAGTATCTCAAACAATATTTCGAGTTGTCGCTAATCTACTTGCAAGCGCACCCGGACATGATGTTAAGGGAAAAAATGTGCCCTTTCTAGCCACTATAAGTAGACATGTTATAATTTCAAGATTCTTAGCGTTAGCTAGACAAATATAATTTTAACAAAATTAGGTACCCCGTGCAGTGTTTCACTCGAACAAAGCAGACGACGGCGAGCGTTGCCGACGAGGTGGACGCCTGGAGGTGATGCCGGTCTGCCTCATATTTAAACAATAATTTCTCCAAAATAACAAAAAGTACTTTTCTAATTTTTGATATGTTCAACAGATTGGGTCGGTTAACCTTTTGGCTATTTCAGAAAATGCGAGTACCGTTGCCCACATGGATTTTTTTTTACCTTCTATAGGGCCGTTTTTGAAGAAAGTGACATATTCACCATTTAATTAAAAACTGTCCGAATAATTTTTTATGATTGTAATGCAACCTAGTCGATGATAAGGTTCAGAAAAATAAGTAAAAAAGTTTCTTAGTCAATCTTTAATTTCAAGTTGACTAAAAAATCAAGAAATCTTAAAAATTTGCTTAGGTTGGGAGTGCCTGTCTGGACCCAAAATGGCGGCGTAAGGTGTTTTACTTTCAAGGTAAGATAGAATATATTAGTGATCGATTGCATGCAAACTTAAAATTATTAGGTAAAAATAGCTTTTCTTCAGCAATTTTTCGAAATACAGAGTTTTCTCCAATTCCCCGCAATTCTGGAGGATGATACGTCAGCAAAAATAAACGTAATTCAGCCCTCAAACTTAGTCATCCTTACTTTCATACCTGTCTTTATTCATATTAATTTTTTTTCAAGCATATCCAAAATATGACGAAAATTGCCGTCTTCTTTCGCAAGGAATGACCCACAAGCCTTTTTTCGTTGCGATGAGTAGTTTTCGCAGGAGCGATTTGACCTGAGTTTTCTGATTGATTGATTGATTGATTGATTGATTGAGTTGTTATGAGTTCGCGAGAGCAACTAGGCCAAAATGCGCCAGGTGCATGCGCTATTGCAGGAAAAGGGTTAGGGAGGAGACAGAGCTTTAGTAGCTGGTGATGCAATAAAAATATTAATATGAATCGTGTAAACGGTATAGATATAAATTTCAGGTAAATGTAAAAGTTATAATCAATAAAAAATATCTGAAAATAAAAAAACACTCGGTGAGAAAGGAGAGGTTATAACAGGTGTAGATAGCCTGTTATTTTAAAAAAATTCCAAAACTTTACTGAAAGGTACAAGAGGTTCATCTCCTAGCAAACATTTGGGATGAAATGGAAGATGGGATCTAAAAATAGTGGAAAAACATGCTCGTCGTTTTTGATCCAAGTACCTACAGTGCCACAGAATATGTAGGACAGTCAATGTTTTGCCACAATGCTCACAGCGGGGGGTATCATCATTACAAGGTAAATATACATGCGTTAAACGTGTGTGTCCAATACGCAAGCGGCACATCAAGACCTCGTGGAACCGGTTTCTCTGGTGGGAACTCTCCCATACTCCTAAACAAGGTTTGATATTATGTAGTTTGTCCTTTTCCTGATGCCATTCTAACTGCCAAAGTTCATAAATTGATTTTTTAATAACTGGCTTAAAATCCTCATAGGGTAGACCAACCGATGTTTTTAGGCCACCATTAACAGAGACAACCAATCTATCTGCTTCCTCATTACCTGGAATACCTACATGGCTTGGCACCCAGCATAGTTTTATATCAAGGCCAAGTAGGAGAGCGCGACGCATTTGGACATGCGCTTCTTGTACGAGACGATTCTTCGTAACGGTAAGAGAACATACAGCCAGTAGAGCACTCTGGGAATCTACAAACAAAATAGCCTTCCTCACACGGTCTTCTAAGATGTGTTCAAGCGCCATGAGCACAGCGTAAAGCTCAGCAGTGAAAATACTTGCAACACTGTCAATACGTCTCGCTCTACTAAAGTGTTCCGAATAAACTGCGGAACCTATGAAAGACAAGCTTTTGGCCCCGACAGTAAAAAATAGCACATAGTCTTGATATTTCTCCTGTAATGCAAGAAATTCCTTGTGAAGAACCTGATGGTTAAGTGATCTTTTATTATATTTTGTAAGCGAGCAGTCACATGACAATCTCACTGCCTCCCAAGGGGCAACAGTCTGTGTTTCCTTAATCAAGTTACTTTCAGGAAGAGCCAGCTGCAGGGAGGCAGAAATGCTCTGAAGCCGGAAGCTTAATGGGCGTATTATGCTATGTTTGTTTTCAAAAAGCCGCAAAAAACATGGAGGTGTGAACAGAATTATTTGATGGATGCATAGGATGAGATTTCACTTTGTACCCATAACACAAGCTAAGATATTGTCTTCGCTTCTCTAGTGACATTTGATGTGTATCTACATACAGGCTCAAACAGGCGATGTCCAAAATGCTCCTGTGGCAAGTCGAAGGCCAAGGTGATGGACCCGATCCAGCATTTCTAAGACAGATTGCCGTGCTGATACGTATGCAATTGCACCATAGTCCAGACGGGAACGGCCCAGAGAGTTGAACAACCGGATGAGACATCGCCTGTCAGACACCCAGGATGTGTGTGAAAGGACTTTGAGAATGTTAGACGACCGCAAGCATTTCTGCTTCAGCTCCTTGACGTGAGCCAGCAAGGTAAGTTTCTTGTCGATAATAACCCCTAAATATTTGTGCTCGTATCTTACAGGTATTGCAGCGCTATTGAGCTGCAAATAAGGATCAAGCAACAGACCACGACGTAGTGAAAAGGGCACACACACTGTTTTTTCAAGTGAAAACTTAAAACCATTTTCATCGGCCCATTTGCTCATTTTATGTATTGAAAGTTGAAGCTGGCGCTCGCAACTTGAGAGATTGCAGGACGAAAAGGAAATCTGCACACCATCTACATATAATGAATATGAATCTGATGGAGGTATCACTGCAGCAAGTTTGTTTATCTTCCCCACAAACAAAGTGACGCTCAATGCAGCCCCTTGAGGGACGCCATTTTCCTGAAAAAAACATCCGAAAGTGTGGAACCAAACCTAACCTGAAAAGTTTGATTAGTCAAAAACTCCCTTACGCAGCGCAACATGCGGCCACGGACACCATGTGTGTATAAGTCCTTTAGAATCCCGTAACGCCAAGTAGTGTCATATGCTTTCTCTTGGTCGAAAAATACCGAAACACAGTGCTGTCGATGAACAAATGCTTCACGTACGAAAGTTTCCAGACGAACAAGATGATCCAATGTTGATCGCTCCATTCTAAATACACACTGATTGAGATCTAAAATTCCCTCAGTCTCTAAAAAGTGTACTAATCGTCTATTTATGAGTTTTTCATACGTTTTCCCAAGGCAACTGGTCATTGCAATGGGACGATAACTTGCTGGTAGAGTAGAGTCTTTACCGGGTTTTAAAAGAGGAATTATATGTGCCCGCTTCCAGCACTGAGGAAAAGCAAAAGCCATTCACAGATGAATAAAAAGGTTAACAAATAGCCTAAAAGGAGGTCCGTCAAGCAACCTAAAGGGAGGTCCGTTAAGGTTTAAAATATATTTTTACACGTGGGGTACTTTCTCTTTTGAGGAGGATCTTTCTGTTTCCAAGTGGGGTCACTGGCGACAGAAAGAGAGGACTCCGACCCTGAAAGGGGAGCATCTTCCTCGGACCTGGGCCCACTCACATCCATGGACTCGTCTGTTGCCGCCGGCAGTTGACCCCTGGAGGTCGACTGCTTCGGCGGCTCCCCGAGGCTTCCTCTGGGGAGCAGAGGTGCGAGGGGTAGGCCTCGGCCCTAAGGGGCCGAAGTGCTAGATGGAGTAGGGGGGGTCAGCCCCTGCTTTGAGGTGGATGCTGAGGAGGCAGCATCCACCTTACGATTCAGGAAGCGGTGCCGCTGGGAACGCTCCCGAGGACGAAGGAGACCTCGACGGGAGGCGCAGATCGTCCGTAGACGTCTGCGTTCCAGTCGAAACCATTGGCCGTACCGGTCCCCTGCGTACGGCCTCGGCATAAGAGCATTTGGAGACAAAGGCAAAACACTTTTTGCATCAATGTAGGAAATGTTTTCTTTAACCTTCAAGGTGAGAATTTCTTTTCTTGCTTCCGTAACGGGAAAAATCCGGAGTATGCTGGTGGGCTCAGCGGCAGGGCACCCTCCAAGATGTCGCTTAACCCACTTCTGTTGTTCACGCAGCTGTTGCTGTTTCTCGGTGCTCCCGCCGCCTCCAGCCAGTTCAACGGTACCGATTACAGCAGCAAGGTTCTTCGTCATGTTACTTCTTACGGACTGCCACGTGCACGTTGTCATCGCTTGGGAGCATCACCCACCACTGAGCCAGACCAGCCAAGCATCGACACGTCATTCTTCGTCCCAGCACCATCATCATCAACGGCGGGCTCGGAGGGGATAACCAGTGTCCGCCATCCGATCCCCTTAGTGGGCACAGCGGCAGGGCACCCTGCAAAATGTCGCTTAACCCACTTCTGTTGTTCACGCAGCTGTTGCTGTTTCTCGGTGCTCCCACCGCCTCCAGCCAGTTCAACGCTACCGATTACAGCAGCAAAGGTTCTTCGTCATGTTACTTCTTACGGACTGCCACGTCCACGTTGTCATCGCTTGGGAAGCACCACCCGCCACTGAGCCAGACCAGCCAAGCATCGACACGTCATTCTTCGTCCCAGCACCATCGTCATCAACGGCAGGCTCGGAGGGGATAACCAGTGTCCCGCTATCCGATCCCCTTAGTGGGCACAGCGGCAGGGCACCCTGCAAGATGTCGCTTAACCCACTTCTGTTGTTCACGCAGCTGTTGCTGTTTCTCGGTGCTCCCACCGCCTCCAGCCAGTTCAACGCTACCGATTACAGCAGCAAAGGTTCTTCGTCATGTTACTTCTTACGGACTGCCACGTGCACGTTGTCATCGCTTGGGGAAGCACCACCCACCACTGAGCCAGACCAGCCAAGCATCGACACGTCATTCTTCGTCCCAGCACCATCGTCATCAACGGCAGGCTCGGAGGGGATAACCAGTGTCCCGCCATCGGATCCCCTTAGTGGGCACAGCGGCAGGGCACCCTGCAAGATGTCGCTTAACCCACTTCTGTTGTTCACGCAGGTTAGTAAAAAAATGTATCGGTTTTTCGAAGTGATGATAGATGTCTTGTTCTGCTGCTGTGCCCAAGCAGTGTGTTGTTTTTTGTCGGACTGTAAAAAAATGTTGCTAATGCTAGCGGGGGACATCGAATCTAACCCGGGTTCCTTGACGGAAGATCAGCAACAGCTTATCTTGCAAAGTCTGGCTATTTTGCCTCAACTACAGGTCGGTCAAACGGCGCTTTTTAACGAACTAAAACAATTCAAAGCAACCAGAAGTCGGTGGACGAAAAGCTAGCAGCATTAGCAACCAGGCTCACTTTGGTAGAGGCTAACTTGGAGTCTGTTCCGCAACTGCGGAATGATGTAAATTGTGTCCTTACTTCTACAGCTGAATTGGCGTCTCAGGTTAAAAGCTTGGCTTCGCAGTGTGAAAATCTTGAAGGTCAGTCAAGGAGGTCGAACCTGATTTTTTATGGGATACCTGACAGTTCTGGAGAGACTTGGACTGCCTCTGAAGCTAAGGTCATTTCGCTTTGCCAGGAGACTCTTGGTATGAAGTTTGATGCCTCGTTTTTGGAACGTTCCCATAGGCTAGGAGCGTTCCGACCTAGTAGAAACAGGCCTATAATCGCGAAATTTACATCATTCAAACTAAAGCAAGACGTTTTGTTCAGCGCGTCCAAATTAAAGAGTACCGCCTACTCGCTCAGCGAAGATTTTACGTTGAAGACCAGAAATGAACGCAAAAAACTTCTGGAATTTGCCAGAACCCAAAACGCCAAGTTTCAACTTCGGTATAATCGCTTATACATAGGTGACCGAATGTTTTACGTCGATCCAATCACACTTTCTGTAAAAAGCAATGACACTTAACATTTAAAGAAATCTAGACTGAACAATGTAGCTATGAATGATATAGTGGTTTTGAACGTCAATTGTAGAAGCATTAGGAACAAAATCGACGAATTCGCCGCTCTCATCTCGGTCACTAATCCAGGCATTGTCATTGGAACAGAATCTTGGCTTGAGGAGTCTATCTCCGATCTGGAAGTTTTCCCGCCGCACGTCGCTGTTTATCATAAGGATCGAAATGGCAACGGCGGGGGGGGGTGTTTCTGCTGATTCATGAGAGATTAAAAAGTTCCTTGGTAGAAATCAACGGCTTATCGTGCGAATCCGTTTGGTGTCGAGTCTCCCTTGCTAACGGTGATAATCTTACTGTGGGTTCATTCTACAGATCACCATCAAGCAACATAAACTCTATTTTTCTTTGTATAACGCTTTATCTGTGGTAGAAGCCGGTTTTTTCTTATTGGTGGTGATTTTAATTTACCGGATATTCAGTGGAAAGAACTCAAACCGTCTATTTCTAACTGTACTGGTATATACTCAGCATTTGTTAATCTTGTCAATGAATATGACCTTCATCAGTATGTTACAGAGCCTACGAGGATCGGTTCTAGCCGTTCAAGTGTACTCGACCTTGTGTTCAGTAATCGTGCTTCGGCGGTCTCCGCTCTTGCCGTTATCCCGGGAATTAGTGACCATAAGGCTGTTGTTGCAAATTTTTCTTGTTCATTTGATCACAGTTCTTCCTTACGTCCTAAGAAAGTGTACTTTTTCGACAGGGGTGATTATGCTGGTTTGTCAAGTAGACTTGAAGAATTTTACTCGGAGTTTGAGGACATGAGCGTGACAGGTGACATTGACTTACTGTGGAACATATTTAGGAATAGAATAAAGACTCTGGTTGATATTTTCGTTCCGTCGAAAATTATCACCTCGAAGCGTCGTCAGGATAAACCATGGATGAACTCCGAGTTACGGAAACTTATTAATAAAAATAAACGTGCACTAACTCAATACCGAGCTCGTAATAACTCTGCATCATACAATCAACTAAAGGAGATAGGTGTCGCCCTTAAACGTGCAATTACTTCGTCCCGAGCAAACTACTTTTCAACACTAAATGTGAAACTCAGACAAAACCCAAAGGAATTCTGTAAGTTTATTCGTTCTAATAAAAAAGATATCGTCGGAATTCCCTCCCTGTTGGTCGAGGGTCGCCTTTTAGAGGATGGCTCTTTAAAGGCTGCCAGTTTCAATGATTACTTCAAGTCTGTTTTCTCGGATATCGTGACGGGGAATTATTGCGATTCTGAAGAACTACCTGTTTCTACTGATTTTATGTCTGAAATCTAATTTGATACATGCGGTGTTTCTAACCTTCTAAAGAAAATTAGACAAGGTTCAGCACCTGGCCCCGATGGAATTCCCAACGCTGTCCTGATATCTTGTGCTGAAGTCATTTCGAGCTACTTGGTAATTTTGTTCACGGTATCGTTGAAATGTGGCTTCTTGCCTCTGGACTGGAAATCTGCAAATGTCGTCCCCGTCCACAGGTCTGGCCCAAAAAATCTGGTACAAAACTACAGGCCCATCTCACTGACAAGTGTGTGCTGCAAAACTATGGAGCACATTATTTACACTAACCTAATGAAACACCTTAGTCTTACCAATTTCTTTAGCCCGTCTCAACACGGTTTTCGTACAGGATTTTCTTGTACCACGCAGTTGCTTGAGTTCTATCACGACATTTCACAATCGTTTGATAAGGGCCGACAAGTTGACTGTATCTTTCTGGACTTCAAAAAGGCCTTCGACATGGTTCCTCATGCTCTTCTTATGAACAAACTTCACAAACTAAACATAGATTTTGACATTTTTAATTGGATTGGCGATTACCTTAATTCAAGAAAACAGTCCGTGTTAATTAACGGTTTACAGTCCCCCTATATAGAAACAACATCCGGAGTTCCACAGGGGTCGGTACTTGGCCCTCTCCTTTTTTAATATACATTAATGATATAGTTGAAGGCGTCTCTTCACATATTGGATTATATGCAGACGATTGCATTTTGTACAGTGATGTGACCTGTGATGACCAAGTATTCGCTCTTCAAAGTGATTTAGATAAAATTGATGACTGGAGTATCAAATGGCGCATGCCTCTAAACGTCTCTAAATGTATTAGCGTTAGATTCACTAGAAAAACTAAATTTATTCCTTCATCCTACAGTGGTGTTTCACTTGAACTGGCATCGGAGGCTAAATATTTGGGAGTTATTTTTTCGTGCGATTTAAGATGGAATAAACATGTTGACTATATTACAGCGAAAGCAAGCCAGTCCCTGGGATTTATTAAACGTAATTTTAGGATGGCTCCCCCATCTTTGAAGGAGACATTATATTTTTCTCATGTGCGGTCTGTCCTCGACTACGCCAGTGAGCTGTGGGATCCGTTCAGTCAGAACCTTTTAGATCAAATCGAAAAGGTACAGAATCGTGCTGCGACATTTGTTACTGGTAATTATGATTTTAGAGCTAGCATAACTGAACTTAAATCGTCTCTAAATTGGATGCCTCTAAGTCAACGACGGAAATTGTTCAGTCTCAAAATGTTACATAAAGTGTTCTACAACAATAGCGCAATTAGTAGGTCCACATATATTTTTGAGCGTGCCTATGTATCAAAAAGATATAATTCAAGAAAAAATTTGTCCATTTCACGGCAGAACTGATGTTTTCAAATGCTCTTTTTTCCCGCGGTCCATTGAGGATTGGAATAACCTGCCAAGTGACATTGTTGAAACGGAATTGTCAGCACTGTTTTTTTAAAAGATCCAATGTTTCTTCTAACTACTGTTGTGCATTACTTCTTGAATAATTGTGTTTCACCTTGTGTTTGTAGCGTACAAAATATCTGTATGTGCCCCTCCCTACTATAATGCCTCTTCATGCGATGTAGGTATACAAATAAATAAATAAACAAATAAATAAATGTTTCCATTACAGTTAGTGCACTGAGCTTCGTTCTCACACACATCAGTGACGTGCTCCTTACTGGAGCATTTGGCGCAGGTCTCGCTACCCCGACAGCTCCGCGACCCATAGCCGAACCTTTGGCACTTAAAGCAGCGCTGAGGGTTCGGCACATAAGGCCGGACACGGCACTGAAGGTAGCCTGCCTTAACATTAGTGGGTAGAGTCGTGGAGTCGAAAGTGAGAATACGATGCCTTGTTTTCCGCTCTAAGCCATCGCGACGGATGGTGATGCGACGTGCTGCAACAACTCCCTATCCAGAGAGACCCTCAACTAGCTCTGTATCTGTCAAGTCGAGCAAGTCATCTTCAGAGATGACCCCTTGGATGGTGTTTAACTTTCGATGACGGGTCACACTGACCTTGTAGTCTGTAGACAGAGTTCAGGGCTAGAAGTGAGTCACTTTGTTTTTTCGTATTTACCTCCACAAGGAGTTCGCCTGATGCCATCTTTTTGGCGCTAAAGTTTGCACCGATAACCGCTTCAAGCACTTTGGAAACTAAAAATGGAGAAAGTTTAGCCAGTGGCTTTTCGTCCTCAGAGTGCAGAAACAAGAAACTTTGGAAATTTGAAAAGATCAGAGGTCTTAGTGGAAATGTCAAGGACTTCGGTGCGGGTCCTTTTCAGGGCCCGATCAGGTGGTTTAGTTCTGGAACCCATAAAGATGGGAAGGAATTTCAGTGCCCGGGTGCACCGCCCACCAACTATGGCACATTACCTACCCTCAACGAGGGGTAGGTAATGTGCCATAACAAGAAAGGCTTGGCTGACACAATTACTCTACCAGTGCTGCCCGGGCACTATAACCGAGTGTGGATGCAGGGACAGGACCTGTTTCCACTCAAGGTTAGCCCTTGCCGCCTAAGAAGGTGAAAAGGGAAGGAAGAGAGTGTAGAAGAAAAGAGAAAGGGGTGGGTGGAAAAGTGAAAGAAGGAAGAATAGGGTAGAAGAGGCGACTGACTGAATCATCCTGGTCGGGCCAAGCCAGGACACCCGTCTACGAGAAGCAGGGGCCGAAGCGGTGTATTGCCTCGACCGGGGGCCCCGAAAGGTCCAAACATACCCCGGGCTCAGCTCAACCACCAGGGTCCCCCTTTCCCCGGACGCGGGTACGCCACGCACAGCCAGACGTGGGTGGGCGAACCCACATGGCTCGGGGTTCGTCATGACGCCACTCACCAAGCACCTGCTAAAGTATGTGCCCCCTGCGTGCGGGTATGGCGGCCCACGTGGCTGGGGTCCGTGGTGACGCTACTCACCAAGCACCTAGCACCTAAGGTGCAGGCGCCCCCTGCGGGGGGGGGGGGGTACGTGGAGACGCCACTCTCCAAACACCTGCTTTCACAGGTGCCCCCTGTGGGGGGCCTAAGTTCTCTGAAACACCCTGTATGTATATATATATATATATATATATATATATATATATATATATATATATATATGTATAAAGAATTCTTTTGTGCGCTTCTTCTGGGCAGAGTGTCGCGGACTCCTAGGACGATGACGTGATTGCGATCATTTTTCCAAGCGCCGCGAAGTGTCTAGTGAAGTCTGATCGCTTTTGATATAAGCATAATAAAACAGATAATAATAAAATGACATCCACCGCGTATTGTGCCCCGAAGATATCTTTGTACAAAGATAAACGAACAACTTAAAAATATCAATTTTTTTTTCATTCACGCTTGATTTTATGTTATACAATGAATGCCTGGATTATGGCTCGGATGCGGCTCCAAATTTTGTGGATACGGTTAGGATATGAATGCGAAGTATGCGCATGCCGATCGGATGCGCATACTTCGCATTGTATGTTGGAAGAAAGCCTGAAATAAAACTATTCTATTCTATGCGTAAAATCACTTATCCGCGGAAGGCTCTAGAAATGACGACCCGAACGCTCTTTGCAAGCGTGTTATTATTACCGCGAAATTCGTATACTTCTTACGATGACGACCAATATTTTCATACAGAAGCAGTTTAATTATGCCCAGTCATACTTGAATTTTTAATAAACAGAGAACGGGCTATACTTGGCAGGCACGCTGTGAAGGAAGAACAGTAAGCAGTTTTCTTGTTACCAGCAAGTCCACACCGTTTTCCATCACCAGGTGGACGTGGGCCCCACGTGTGCGCAAAAACCAGATTCGCACAAAGACCGTGCGCGTGCGCACCACACTGACAGCAGCGCCGCCACCGCTGAGGCGTGACTCAAAGTCTCATTTTTATTCAATTTATTTTATTCCCTGTACTTCTTCGTTCTCTCGTTTGCAGGGGACGCAGAAGTACGCCTGAATCAGCGTTCACCGAGGTCGGTAAAAACAGATTCTCTCGCATTCAGCCTTGGATTCGTGAACGTTATTTGTTTTACACATGTTGTTGCTCCACACTAGTACGCATTGTTTTCCGTCAAAGCGCCAGTAGTTGCGTGGAGGTTCCCGGCAGAGCATCTCTGCCTGGTATTGCGAGCAGCGGTAGTCGTCCCCTGGAACATAAACGCATCCGGAACGTAAGTTCGCCCACTATACTTCCGCAGGGGAGGCGGTGACTTAAGAACGCCGGGCTCCGATTGGCACTCCGATTGGATGGACGGTGAGTATAGTAGACCTCGAGGCAGCTATAGTATCTAGGTTCTCCCTAGAGCCCCTTTATACGGAAAAGTCGCGACATTGTTTGAAGAATGCCGCCTGCTATCTTGGGCCGATCCAGGCGGCGCTACAGTCGACGCGCGGGTGTAAAAAAGCAAAACATTAAAATAAAAGTTGTGCGCATCAGAACAGGAGGCAGAAGATGTCGCTACCCTTCTTATTGTAGGGCATTAGGTTTTCCCACTACTCTTCCAATCGGAGCCAATCAGAGGTCGGCGTTTTCACGTCACCGCAACCCCATGCAAAAAAAAAAAACATACGAATTTGCGCATTCCATAAACTCTCCTACACTCTACAAGTTCGACCGCAGTCGACAGTATACGATCCCATAAAGCCGATCAAGCAACACCTAAAAATGCACCGTCATGGCGACCGCCATCTTTGTGCGGCTTCTACATCAGCGGCTAAACTCATCACGCACAGCGATTCATTATTATTCGACGCTTCGTTCTTTGCGTCACTGCTCAAGCCGGCGACGGCAAGCGCAGAAAGACGACGAGCGCCATGACGGTGCAATTTCTGGCCCCAATTGTTTGGCTCTATTGGCTCGTATACATCTTTTTGCAACGCTTATTCCCGGGGTGAAAAATGCTGAGTCACTGAGGTGTGGACGCATGCTCGGAGTCTGGTAAACTGCAATGCAGAGCAGCAGCGCACGCTCAGAAGGCTTTCCACAGCACAGCAGACAACGATGGCAGCGCTCAGAAGGCGGCTTTGCAAAAGTCTATTACAGTCGGCTACGATTGGATAAGGCGAGAAAGGAGCATTCAGAGTTTCAGCTTTAACATAGAGTTTTTGATTTAGGAACCCCGTCGCTTTCGTTCACCCGAGCAACTTGTTACGTCGGACTGTTCATGCCCCGAAGATCTACGCATGCGTTGTGGCGACGCTTCAGCCTCCTCGGAGGACCCAAACTCTTCTTGTTGTTCTTGCTGCTGTTGTTTTTCTATCAAATAATCAGTTTTGCTGCTAAGGCTTAAACACTCGTAACGGGAGTAAACAGCGCAAGAAAGGCGCGGGACAAGAACACAAAGGACACAAACCCAACGAAAATTCACGACATTGATTTTTTCATCCAGACGTAACGGCATAATAAAGAAATAAAAACATTAAGTTATGCGTCAGCCCTGTGCTTGTGTCTGTTGTGTTTTTTTCTGTGTATTTTTGCGTTGTTTTCTCCTGTTTCCAAAATGCACCGACTAGCCGAACTTCAAACCGTATTACAGTCGAAGCTGTGCCCTCCGGCACAAAATATAGCCAACATATTTATATTCCAATCGAGTTTCATAAAAAAAGAAGAATATTCTCCGAAGTGTGGTCTAAAAATGATAAAGATAATCTTATTTAAAGTTTTAAAGCGAATGTTACCACAAAAAAGGCACTCACAGATTGGGCCCCAGTTAGCTCTGCCAGATATCACAACGAGCGTCACTTGAAGGAGAGCGAAGCGAAAGAACGTCTTCATGGTTTGCTTCTCACTGTAGGAAATACGGATTGCGACAAACATTCTCGATTAAAAGATAATTAAAAAACATCCGAGGGCTATTAGCAACTAGTGAAATATCTGCACACGGACTTATGAATTCCTAGAATCCGCGCGTCATAGACGCGATTTCCTCAAAATAAGTTTTATTAACCCATGCAGTATTTAGAAATTTGGGGATTTTAGTGCCTCCCAATATTTTATTACGATAAAACTATCAAAAGTTTCTCAGCCGCACATTCCAAGTTGTTATTGTCGTGCCGTTCCCAAAAAGAATACTCGTATGTAACCACTAAAAATCTGAATAATAAACTTTAATACCCGCAATATTGCTTTTAGGCGTTGAGGTAATAAATTATATACCTTGAGCAGATTTCTTGCATTACTACATTCCGCTTCAGATTACCCGCAGCCAACCCTAGCACCCGATGAAGACATTCGAGCATTGTCATTATGCCACAAATTACGAGGTGACGAAACAAAGAATAACTGAAGAAACTAAAATGTTTAATGGGGCGAACATGCGGCCAAAACAAAAAGGAACGAGAAGATAACAACAGACCGTCGCGGGCGTCGAAGTCGGAGTAGCGGCAGGATCGAACGCTGGGGCGAGAATGACTCCGGACCGCCACGCGGAGCACTTTTTCTACACTCGTAGATCTCTGGAACCTTCCGCGTCAAACATTCTTCGCGTCGAACATTCGTAACTCAATCAGACGAGAAGGTTCTCGAACTTACGAAAATGTCGAGTTGAAAGAATAAATAAAAGATGAGTCACTCACTGGAATCGAACCCCGGGCCTTCGCATGATAGCCAAGCGCAGTAAACATTTGGCCACGCGCTCGCTCGGCAACGCGCGCTTTTTTTCTTTTCTTTATTGCCAGCTTAGACATCAACAAAAATGTTACAGTAATGATAAAACACTCACGTCAGTCACTCTGCAACTAACGTGACATGGTTAAAAGTACTTCAATTGTGTAACACCTTCAAGTACAGAAACCCAATCAGGAACCTCAGGCTGAGCCTTCCACACTTCTACCATCCGTCAAACAGATTCTCCTAAGTACTCATGAACCGGACGGACATCCACATTGGCATGACGGACAGCCATGCGAGATTTCTATATGCTATGTAGGCCTAGAAGCATGACGAGATCATACAGTACACCGTTTTCATTATCTATGGCTAAGTACCTAATACCGTGGGCATCCAGAGGTAAATATTTTTTCAGTGTTCGTTGTAGCACATCCCCAAAAAAACCCATCCCAACATTCTAGGAATACATGCTCAACTGTCTCTGGTTTTTACACAAGAAACAATTTACACCCCAGGCTACAAACATACCCTTGTCTTCCATCCAAGCTTTAACCGGCAAGACTCCCATGTGCAATTTTAAAAAGAACGTTTTAACACCCGGCGGGACTGACATTCTTTAAACGCGCTGATGGACGTTCTGCCCCGGGCCTACGGAGTATAGGGATCTGTACAGCGAGACGGGGAAGACAGCATCAGCAAGGGCTCTATACAATCGCTTCCGAGTTACACCACCCAAGTACTCTAAAGAAAAACGTGTGCACAAAAAACGTGTCGCTTGAACAACCTCGCGAAAAA